>JBBPCV010016669.1:0-10200 GCA_037974505.1 Plocamopherus tilesii
AAAAAAAAAAAAAAAAAAAAAAAAAAAAAAAAAAAAAAAAAAAAAAAAAAAAAAGAAAAGAAAAGAAAAGAAAAGAATCCCCCCCCCCAACAAAAACAAAAATCAAAAAAGAAAAACAACCCACCCCCCCCCCCCCTTCCAAAACCCAACAAAAAACAAACAAACAACATGAACAACAACAACAGCAACAGCAAATCCAAATCCTCCCCCCACCCAACAAAAAACAAAAACAAACAAAAAATCCTAAGAAAAAGAAAACCCCCACAAAAACACAATATATGATATGATATAATAAAAAAATAATATAGTATTGTGTGATATGATCGGATATTATATGATATCATAATAAAATATATGATATATAAAATAGTAAAATACAACCTGATATTTTCATGACATCAATTCAAATAGACAGAAGATTTCACAATTCACAATATTTTTCAAAATTTCACTTATTATATTTATTATTCACATATTTTGGTCTATGTAATCTTTAATCCATTGATCTTTTGAATTAAAAAAAAAATCCACTTAATTAATCCCCGAAGGGAAATTATCTTTTGGTTTTTAACTGAAAACTGAGTGTCAGCCGCAAGAGCAGTGCTGTGCCGCAAAAGTAGGCAATCTGTGTTAGAAACCTTGCCCAAAGGTTTAATCACATTGTCCTCAACGGGGCTCAAACCCACAACCCCTCGGTTGCAAGTCCAAAGCGCTACCGCTGAGCCACTGTGATCACCATATAAACCGAATACATATATAATATTGTTTTCTGCTGTTTTTTTATTACAATGTTAACTTACAAGAAATCACTAAAGATGTGATAGATTTCACACAGAAGGACAATCTGTGGAAGTGTATTTAATGCTGAATCTTACATCAATAGTCACGATTAAAATCTAACGGGCTTTAATATCAACAAGTCATTTGTGTTTACTCAATCCTCTTTCAATTACATCAATAGTCACGATTAAAATCTAACGGGTTTTAATAACAACAAGTCATTTGTGTTTACTCAATCTTACATCAACACTCACGATTAAAATCTAACGGGTTTTAATATCAACAAGTCATTTGTGTTTACCCAATCCTCTTTCAATTATTACCGCTCAAGGCTTATTCATCATCCAGGTTTAGTGTTGCATTTTCAAATACATGTATTCTTCTCATATTGACAAGTAATTTTGAAGCTTTTCGTCACATTAATTCATATTTACAGACATAATGGAAACGCTATTGTTCTAATTGTGCACTCACCCACTCATTCATCCTGTTACTTGGGGTCATAGGGGTGGTACCATAGAAGCAGACATTTTAATTCCTCTCCAAACTTGCCAGTCTTGGCTTTTCCTCAATAGAGTGATGGTATCATGTCCTGATCTATCTGATACATTATTGGACCAGATTTCCTGGGTCTCCCTTTCTTCCTTCCTCCCTCAACTATAACATTTGAGTTTGGTCTTTGTCAGCTTGTTGTGTCTGGATAAAATGTGACCATAGCACTTCTGTTTTCTTGTTTGACAATGACAAAAAAGATGATTATGTTTGCCACTTAGGTAAATCACACGCCTAAACACAAATTCATTTGCTTTCTATAGGAGAGCAAATGTAAACACTAAAGTGTATTAAAGACGATACAATTGCCTCTGTTACAATATCCTTTAAAACTGGAGACGGTTGTAAGTTCTTTCCTTGTTTTAATTTCCCTTTTTTTTTAGCCCCATTGTTTACGGTAAATAAACCATAGGCTTTCTTTATGTTGCTTCTATGTATTTTTACTGTAAGTTCAAAGTGAGATTCACAGAAGTAAGATGAAATCTAAGACTTTAGCTTACATTGTTAAGAGAATACTGACAATTTCATGATAATGTTTTTTGATTAACTAATACAATAGTTACTGCTGACGTTTCTTATATATCTGACAATTCATGAAAGTCTCAAATTCTTGTCCAAACAAAATTCACAGTGCCCTCATGGCTTCAATTGCCTTTGATGTTTAATGAATCGCCTGGAAGGAGGTTTGTTGCGTTTTGCGGGTAAAATGGTGCCGTCCCAAAATCATAAACGGACCAAAATATATACATGCATACATCAATAAATATGATAAGAACAAGGAAAGAGTTAAGTAGAATTCTCTGCGTTCTTCCTTGTTTCAAGCTTGAAATCTTTTCTAGATGTGCTTTCATGGCTGCAATTTTCTCTTCATCTTCCAGTTCGTTGCTGATCCCACAAAACCAACGAAGGCAATACTGGCGTATGATATTTCCTGTGTGGGGTGGGTGATTGAAAAAAAGAGAGAAGGGAGTGCAGTGGATAAAATTAGAAAACAACACAATGGTACAAACATCCACAAACTGTGCTCACTTGAATTAGTTCAGGTGTATGTCCTTTTATTCCAGACTTCACTAAATCAGGGTAAAGTGCCAAATGATTGGAAAAATGCAAATATTGTTCACCTTTTTAAAAGAGGAGATAGAAATAAACCAGAAAATTATAGATCTGCTACCATAACATCAGTATCTTGTAAACTCCTCGAAAACATGTGATAAACTTAACAACATCCAACATGGATTTAGAAAAAAAAGCAGTGAAATTCAAGAAATAACAATTATAAATGATTTCAATTATTGCTTAAATAGATTAGGAGAAATAGATGCAGTAATCATAGATTTCTCTAAAGTTTTATGATAAAGGAGACAAATATGGGCTGTTAAAAAAACTTAAACATTAAGGAATACTAGACACATTATTAGATTGGACCACTGCATTCCTCATGGGTAGAACTCAAAAGGTCACTGTAGAAGGAGTTGTCAAGCCTGTACCGTCCGGACCAGGAGTACCACAGTGTACATTATTAGGTCCACTTTATTTTTAAATATCCACTAATGACATTGATCAAAAACTAACACAAGGCACCTTAATGACATTATTTGCAGATGATAGCCTGCTGTACAGAGCTAAAAAATATTAAAAATTGTAAAATACTACAAAATGGACTTAACTCACTCCAACAATGGGAAAAAGACTGGAAAATGGAATTCCACCCAGAAAAATGCAAAGCACTTAAAATATCAAATGAAAAGAAAGTTACAGAATCACAATAAAACATTTACAAATTACAAATAGTGCAAAATACCTAAGTGTTATCATAAGATAATAAACTATAGGGAAAAGACCAAAACCGTGTAATATGTAAGAAAGCAAACGGCCTGCTAGCATTCCTAAAACGTAATATCAATGACAGCCCTCAACATTTTAAAGATAAGTGCTACAAAACATTAGTAAAACCAGTCCTAGATTACGGAGGGTGTGTTTGGAACCCACATTAACAAAACCATACTCGTGATATAGAAAAAAATATTTCAAAATGCAGACAGATTCGGAACCAACAACTATAACTGCACATCAGCTAAAACAAAAATAAACATAAACAAATCACAGTGGATACCTCTCAAAGAACAAAATCTAAGAAATAAAGATAACCATTCTCTACAAAGCAATTAATAACTAATCAATATTACCACTTGAAACATTTCAAATGAAAAATAATCATACCAGATCTGGCGCTCAAACATTTACATTGCCATCTTCTAGTGTAGTGATCATTTATATTCACACTTCCCTATTGCTTTTATAGTATGGAATAAACTGCCAGTAAATGTAATGTGCAATAAAGAAACAGAAGATTTTTGAACAAAATCTAAAACGAATAGCATTAACATGTGAATACTAGTTTTTCGCTGTGCATAGACAAAAGTACTGAGATGAGTCTGTTAGCTTTTATGAAGAGGAAGAAGAAGGTGGCCTAGCCCGTAGACCAAGCTGTGGTACAGCATTAAGTCAATTAGTCAGTCAGTCAGTCAGTACAATAAATGTATTCATGAATATGGAGAAGTGTGCCAACTAGCATCAGGACCTGTCAGTCAGTGCAATAAATGTATGAATATGGAGTTAAGTGTGCCAATTGGCATCAAGACATGTCAGTCGGTACAATAAATGAATCAATTTGGAGAAGTGTGCCAACTGGCATCAAGACCTGTCAATCCTCCAAAAGAGGCAAAACCATGCAGAATGACAAGAAATAAGATCTTTTAAAATTTTTTTTATGTTATTTCTATAGCACCTTCCACCAAGACTGCAAAGCCATAAAAATAACAATGAAACCAATGCATTAATAGTTAATAGTAATTCTAAGTCCACTATAGCATTTAACATTCTTTGAAGAGGAAGTTCTAACAAAATCGATTTTGATTTCAAGCGAAAGAGTGACATCATAGTGAATACATAACATAGATGAAACAAACCTTTTGTCTGGGTATCATCATGGGCAGTGGCTGCTGTATTATGATTGGGCGCAAACAATTTGTCATCCTCATTGTTTGGTGTTTGGCCATCACTAAGTCGGTGACTGCCCGTCGAAACATAAACTTCTTGGTTTGACACTGGGACTAGCGGGTAAAATAAAAATAAAAATCAAGTAAGAGAAATCCGCTCAAAAGTCAGTCCATTATTGTCAAACTTAAAATCTACTTTGATGTTTAAAAAAATCCTGAAAGAAAACAATAACAAAACTTTTTTTTTTATCTGCATTCTCTTAAAACCCTCCAACGATGATAAAAATATAAAACCAACTTTGAAATAAAAAAAGATACCTTTCCCCATACCCATACACTGTACTATAGCCATTTAATTCTACTTGTATCCATTTACATTACCATCATCCAGTATACTATAGCCATTTAATTGTACTTGTATCCATTTACATTACCATCATCCAGTGTACTATAGCCATTTAATTCTACTTGTAGAAATTTACATTACCATCATCCAGTGTACTATAGCCATTTAATTCTACTTGTACAAATTTACATTACCATCATCCACACTACTATAGCCATTTAATTGTAAATGTTAGAATGAGTTAAATAAGAGAGTTAAAATGTCTTGATACGCCATTTTAGGATGAGTTAAACAAGGGAGTTAAAGTGTCAAGACACGTCATGTCATAATGAGTTAAACAAGGGAGTAAAAGTATCAAGACACGTCATGTTATAATGAGTTAAAAAGGGAGTTAAAATATCAAGACACACCATGTTATAATGAGTTAAAAAGGGAGTTAAAGTGTTTTGACATGCCATGTTGGAATGAGTTTAACAATGTGCGACGAAAACAAGCAGCCTACCTGAATTGCCGACGTGCAGTGGGAAATGGCCAGGACGATGATTAAAGAGGTCAGAAGGTTAGAGGTCAAGGCCATTGTTGGACGGATGCTGTTTGCACTCTGAATTCCCCGGTCGGATGGATGAGGAGATTTTGGGTGGGGTAAGGATGAGGATGAGGATGAGGACGGGGATGAAGATGAGGATGAAGATGAGGATGAAGATGAGGATGAAGATGAGGATGAGGATGAGGATGAGGATGAGGATGAGGATGAAGATGAGGATGAGGATGAGGATGAGGAAGAGGATGAGGATGAAGATGAGGATGAGGATGAGGATGAGGATGAGGATGAGGATGAGGATGTGGATGACGATGACGTTGACGTTGACGGTGACGTTGACGTTGACGTTGACGATGACGATGACGATGACGATGACGATGACGATGACGATGACGATGACGTTCACGATGACGACGATGATGATGATGATTATGATGATGATGATGATGATGATAATGATGATGATGATGAGGACGATGATGAGGACGATGATGATGATGATGATGATGATGATGATGATGATGATAACGTCTACAACCGTCTCCCTACAACCAGAAACCTGTCCACAACCATTTCCCTACCACAAACCTGTCTACAACCATTTCCCTACAACCACAAACGTGTCTACAACCACGCACCTGTCTACAACCATCTCCCTACAACCACAAACCTGTCTACAACCATTTCCCTACAACCAGAAACCTGTCTACAACCATTTCCCTGTCTACAACCATCTCCCTACAACCACACACCTGTCTACAACCACACACCTGTCTACAACCATTTCCCTACAACCACACACCTGTCTACAACCACACACCTGTCTACAACCACATGCCTGTCTACAGCCACAAACCTGTCTACAACCATTTCCCTACAACCACACTCCTGTCTACAACCACACACCTGTCTACAACCACACACCTGTCTACAACCACATGCCTGTCTACAACCACACACCTGTCTACAGCCATCTCCCTACAACCACACACACGTCTACAACCATTTCCCTACAACCACAAACCTGTCTACAACCATTTCCCTACAACCAAACACCTGTCTACAACCATTTCCCTACAACCACACACCAGTCTACAACCATTTCCCTACAACCACAAACCTGTCTACAACCATTTCCCTATAACCACGGACCTGTCTACAACCATCTCCCTACAACCACACACCTGTCTACAACCACACACCTGTCTACAACCACACACCTGTCTATAACCACACACCCGCTTACAACTCTTACCTGTAGCCGAAAGCACCGTGTGATCAGGAGTCGTTGACAGCCACGTCGTGAAGAAGACGCCAGGCTAACTGAGGTTAATATCTTATAGCGGCTTTCATTACAAGGCACCTGGCATTTGGGCAATGGGGCCCGCACGGTGTGGAGGGACAACGTACACCCAAATAATTTATCCGTGGTTATCGTTCCTGCCCATCAATAAACACGTTTCGGCTTTCCTTGTGTTAGACGTCATGTTTTCTTGGGGCTTTTTGTGTAAGACATTTTAATGCTTTAAAATTATCTACATTTATCTACACTAAATAAATACGAATCTCTATGCATTAATTCATAGATTATAAAATTGTTTTGCAAAATTGTGTTTCGTTACATACAATTGAATATCGTATAGTTGTATTATAAATTAAATTATGAGAGTATTGTGTGGAATAAAGGGTATGGGTGAGGGAGCAACCTTGTGGAGACACACCGTTGGATTCGTGTTCAAGACAATAATCAGAATCTTCTCGAATCAGGCCATGCTCGAGGAATAATTGGAGGCCATGAATAACGCCAGGAAAGCAGCCACCATTTAGACATGCAGTCCACAGAACGAAGGAAATCGGTCAAGAAAAGACAAAGATTGCCTGCAACAGGATTTTTAGAATACGTCGAAAACCTCGAATCAACACAGAGACCAAAATTGTCTGCTGCCTTCGTCAACGACCAGACACCAGCTCCTAAAATTGCGTTACCATGGTGATCGTTGTCTAAAGTGATGAGCTCTTGATGGGACATTGCCTTTAGCATTCCTGGACAAGGATCTTCGACTGCGGGATGGCAAAATGAAATGACGGACATAGCAGACGAGATTACGACGCCTTCCCACAGTGCTGGGCATCTCCTACCCTAAAACAGGCACACGGAGCCACCTGGCCACGTCTTGCAATTGCCTGGACATCTTCGACTGCTTGCTATTATTTTACGAGAAGTACTTCTTTCCTTGATCACCGGTGACAATGCTGTGATGGTCCTACTTCCGGTTGCTTGACACGTGGACATGCCTGCTTAGCCAACAGCCTCATCAAACTTTACTTTACAAGGGTTAGAAGGGACTTTGCCTGGTAGACATTCCATAAAGAGGTCTTATCGTTAATCAGCCAACAGATTGCTTCGCGGAGTGGCAGGATATAGTTCACCATGGCCTGGTCGTGCAGAGGGGTAAGGCGTTAGAACAAAGGCGTAAATCACCCGGGAGATGATGGCGTTAAGCATCAACGTCGTCGCCGTCAACGTGGACGACGGCACAGTGACCTTTACATGACAACAACAACAACAACAACAACAACAACAACAACAACAACAACAACAAGAACAACAACATTCCTGGCAAGTTGATGGAAAGAGGGCTGTGGGAACAAACATTGGGGATGGGGGGGGGGGGGGTTCGTCTATTGAACTTTCGACGGCTGGCTGGCTGGTGGATTGATTGGTTGGTTAGTGAGTGGGTTGGTTGGTTGGTTGGTTGGTTGGTTAGTTGGTTGGGTGGTGGGTGGGTTGGTCGGTTGGTTGATGGGTTGGTGGGTGTGTTGGTTGGTTGGTGGGTTGATTTGTGGGTAGGTTGGTTTGTTTGATTGATTGATCAATTTATTGATTTATTAATTGATTGAATTAATTATTGCTTGATTGAATGATTGATTGATTCATTGATTGACTGATTGATCCACCCATCCATTCATTGACTGATTGGTCGATTGATCAATTGATTGGTTGACTGACTGGTTGATTGTCAAACTCAGACACATAGACGGAAAGATTGACTGATTGATGGATTGATGGAATGACTGACTCTCTAGCAGGTGTATGCTGTCACGGATGGAATGATTGATGGATTGAACGATCGTTTGGTGAACTGGATGATAACTGCTGGGCGTCACCTGAATCAACCTTTGGCGATGCTTCCGGCATGTTCAGACTAAGAACAAGAACAACAACAACAACAACAACAACAAAAGAACCAAAGAACACTAAGAGGCAGGAAAAGGACAAATTGAGAAGTTATAAAAGCTTCCCTGCACAAGTCTATGCAAGGTACCCCAAAATAAGCCCCACAAACCAATACCGTAATCTACAGCTTAAAACAGCTCTATACGCCAACAGCCAAACCAATGATCAATGCAAGTCTCCAGTAATCTGTTTGTGAGATTATTTTGTATATATTTCATACCGCTAGGGTTTCTAAAACAAAAACACAATAGATACCACCCACGCACCTGACCACATCGATCATATAGGATTCTACACCACCCCGCATGAAAAACTGTTTGCCCCAGTGCTCTTTGGGATAAATCTCTGGTTAGACCATTCTTGAACGTGTTATCTGCATTTGGAGCCCGTTGTATAAACGCCAATCAACATCTATTGAAAAAAAATGAGAAAATAATTGAAACATCTGGAAGAGATATTGTTTCAAAGCTTTCCTCGTTAAGTGATAATAAAATATTCAAAATTAGGACAAAGAGAAAGCCGAAGAGTTTTATTGACGATTGAAACCACCCAGCTTACGGCATTTCTGAATTTTTCCCACAAACAGAAAAGCGTTACAAAGTGTCGCTTTAGAATCAGTTTTTATCCCACAGCAGTAAGACTAATGTCAAAATATGAAGATTAATGAGTTTTTTTCAAGCGACATGCTTATCATGCATTCCCATTAACGGTATCACTGGTAATATTAACATTTAAAATGAAATCAAATAGATAGTAGCATCATTTGTAAATATCTCGGATATCCCTTAAGGAAATCGGAAATCACAAACTAAGAGTAATGAAAACAATATGAGCTTTTTGAGATTGTCTGAAGACCGAAGTAAATGGAGTGCCATTATCACCGATGTCTGTTTCAGACCTGGTACATGAAGAAGAAGAATCACATAAGGATACTTTGATGGTTGAATGTACATCTTAGTGTCATGAATGCCTGTATCTGCTTGATTGTGAGCGCCTGGTATGAGAAAACATCTCTTTGCTGCCATATTGATTTGGACTATAATTAATTATTGTAGGTAGGGCCTTTGCGTGTATTACTATACATAATACTCTTGTGATTAGGATGGCAGATTTAACGATCATGCTTGCCGATGTATCATGATCATGATTTTATAGATACATTAAAATGGGATGGTTAGGACAATTGATGCATTCGCACAATAATATTAATCATTGCACAAAGATATCACAACTAGCCATATTATAATTTAGTGTAAAACGTGTGAAAAGATTTACTCAGGAGTAAAAATTCAAGGCAAGATGCGTGCCGAAATTATAACATAACAAAGACGGTTATTTCAAACTGGACTGTATTATAATGTCTAGAATATAAAACAAAATGCAAAAAAAAAAAACAAAAAAAAAACAACAAAAAACAAACAAACAATCAAACAAAAACAAACAAAAAAACCAACAAAAACAAAAACACCAACAAAACAAAACAAAAACGCAACAAAAAGAAAAGCAAAACAAAAACAAACAAACCAACATACAGACAACAAAAAATAACACAAAAAACCAACAACAAAACAAAATGTGAAAGCATAAATACAAACAAACCAAATAAATACACCCCGATCAAAACAACAACAACAACAACAACAACAACAACAACAAAGCAAAGCAAAAACATACTGTTACAAAAACACAAAGCAAACACAATAATTAAAAATCAAATGCGAAAACGACTGCAAAAGTACAAAGA
>JBBPCV010016780.1:2500-10200 GCA_037974505.1 Plocamopherus tilesii
AACATCACTGCTGTATCTGGACATTAAATTATATGCCTATCTCGTGATATGGAGATATCATCTCCATATATCACTATCATAAGTATTATTTACAAAAAAGTTTCTTGCAGTCACTCACACTCACAAGAATTTAACTCTTTGAAAACTATTTCATCACCAGATACATACTGCTTATATTCATGATAGGGAGAAATTATTGGGCAGGGCTATGTGTGAATACAATATCAGTGTCAGACATGAAAATACATATGAGTATCAGAAATTGTATAAAGCAAAATGATGTTGGGACTAGGACTGGGCATGATTTTGATTTTAGGATTGGTTCTGCTGATTTGGACCAATAAAAAATCATAGAATTGGTTCCCCAAAGTGGAATCGTTGATGATTCCTCTATTCTGCCTAGGTTTGGTCCAGACAATAATTCCACAATGCTGCCTTGGTTTAGCCAAAGCAACAGTCTGATTTTATGCAGTGGGGGTTCACTGACAGTGGCGACAGAGGCTCATGACAGACAAGCTGGTGGTGGGATGAGGATGAGATATGGACATATGTTTCCAGTGTGTCCGGGGAGATTGTAGTAGCTGTGTGAGTATATTGTGGTTTGTCTCAGCATGAAGGGGGGAAAGACCTCAAGGAGTTAAGAGAGTAGGGTGAGACAGAGAAGTGTTGCATACCTTATCCAAGCAACACTATGCTTCTACCTACACTACACACTATGCTTGGTTCTATGAATACGCTGTTTGAGGGTGATAGTGACACTATCCTGTCCATTCTACAATTTTGCACAGTCCGATTCTAAGCAGTGTGTTGGTTGGATGAGGACTAAACAAAGATATATATCCCTTTCAACACCACCTCTCTCTAACACCTGAAAATCACTGAGTGAGCTTCTAGTGTCACAAGGGTTAAACCGATGTCAACCTCAATGTATCTAACGTAAACACATTAAATCATTTAATCTTATCCATTTTCAATAAATAATATTAATACATGTAATAATGATAAAAAAAAATCAACCCCCAACTCAGATCTGTCGTATTGGTAACTTATCGGGTAAAGCTGTCATAGTTATCATAAAAGGTTTAAATTATATTTTTCCTCAATGTTGTATAATTTGACCCTTCATCTTCACCTGTCTCCTTTGTGACTTGTATCACATAAGGCCTTCATACATGTTCTCTACTCTTCTCTATTGGTCGCTGCTTTCCTGGCTTCACCCCATGTCTTCCACCATGGTTTGGTTCTTTCCTGCTCCACTGTTTTTTGTCATATTGTTTATGGTCATCCTTTTCCTCTTTTTCCTTCACCTTTTTCCTTTTGGTGTCCAGGTTAAAGCTGTGTTACAGTCATTTCTCTGGTCTAGTCTTAGAATATAACCAATGAACTTCCATTTTTTGTACTTAACTTCTTCACTCAGTAATTTAACTCCTGACGTTTCCAATATATCTTTGTCACTTGATATTGCCCTTTAATTATTAGGATTCTTCTTGGGTATTTGTTGTTAAATGTGCCAATGCCATGATTGTCTTTTTTTGTTGATTTTCTATCTTTTGCATCCATAAAGTAGAACGGGTATTACTTATGTTTTATATAGTTTCTTTTTTTTTAGATGCAGTTCTGATGGTTCCTATACTTGATTTACACCAATTTCTACTTATTCTTTGTGAGTACCAGCAAAAAAAATGGGCCTCTTGCTTAGTGTCAAAATGACTTGAAAAAGATTTAGAAAAAAGAATAGCAGAAGGCTTCATCGAAGGAAAATGCGCCAAAGATAGACAGAGGACTGGACTATCAATGATCATGATCAAGATCAAAACAAAGACATCATATATGAAACAGACAGAAGAAACACAGACGTGGAGAAAAATGGCTGACCATGTGCAAGCAAGCGCATTATTCCTCTCTCACCATTTCTAGCGAGTTTCCAAATTATGTAGTTTATAGGAAGAAAGAGAAAACCCAATATATGGCATCCCTGTTTTTACACCAGTCTTTACATCAAACCATTCATTAGTTTTTCCTTTGTCGATGACGGCATATTTCATAAAACAATTATATCTCTTTACAAACTTCTGCGTTATTTAGTAGATGTTTAAGATATCCCATTTTCTCTATGCTAGAGATGAATGCCTTTTCAATGTAGAGGATGGCCTAGCATTCAATAAATTTGTTCAATTATGTTGCACAGGGTAAAGACATACTGTTGTTCCTCTCCTCTCCCTTTTCTAAAAACAACTTGCTCTTTCAACTATCAGTGCCTTTTCTTATTCAGTCGATGACAATTCTTCCCATTGTTTTACTTACGAGTGAAAGGTTATCCTATGTCAGTTTTTGCAATAGATTTAGCAGGCTTTCTTCAATATTTTTAATAATCAACCTTTTTTCCAGTTTTGTGGCACTTATTCTTGTCCAAATATCAAGTCGAACAGTTTCTTTATTCATATGGCTGTGTAACCTGTCTGGAGTTTATTGATTCATTAGTCATTTGACTGCTGTCTTTATTTTCATAATGGTGGGTGGGCTGCGGTTTATCTCTTCAATTTCTACTTCACTATTGTTCAATGGTGCTTGTGGTTCTTCTCTGCTGAGGATTTCAGCAAAGCATTCTGCCCATTTTTTCATGGATTTCCTCTCTTCCCGTTATAATGTTACCATGACAGTCTGCACTTGTTAAACATTGTTTATATTTTTCATTTCATAGTATTTTGGTTAAAGATCAAACAGTGTTTTCATAAGCAGTTTGTTCACTTCATCCTCAGTTTCTTTTGCAATATTTTTGGTCCATACTGCTTTGTCCACTCCTATCTGTCTTTGGATTTCATGGTCTTTTTTCTAAGTATTCATTTCACGGCTTTTCTCTCTGTCTCTCTGATAAGGGATTACAACACCTATGTGCATTTTAAAGCTTACCATATAAACTTCTTACGTCTGCTTCATTCATAGGATAAGGTGGTGGACATTTGGAATATCCAGACTCATCTGGAAAAAAAAAATTAAGTGTTTTTAAGATGGAAAAAATTATTAACACAAGATAATTGAAAGAAAGAGATACGCTTTATTGTGTTAAATCAAAAAGTGCTTAATTTGACTTCATATTGGGGTTGGCTGATGCTCAAACATTTACATTACCATCTTCTAGTGTAGATAGTAATTTATATTCATACTTTCCTAGTGGTTTTAGATTATGGAATAGACTGCCAGTCAGTGTATAGAGCAGTAAAGATACAGAAGGTTTTAAACAAAATCTTAAATACATAACATTAATATATAAATACTAGCATTTCGTGGTGCATTGACAAAAATACTCAGTTGGCTGAGTCTGTCAGCTTTTATGAAGAAGAAGGAGGCCTTTTTCCTCCTTTTCATAACCTTTGCATCTAGATGATTAGACCCCTAGCTCACTCACTCATGCAACTGTATTTTAATCACATTGTACATATAAAAATAATTCCATATAGATACATTACCTGTCACATTATAAGTCTTTATCACATCCTCAAAGTCTAAATTTTGTAATGAAATGCACACAAAAATGCATATGATACATGATGATAAAATGTATATAAAAGGATACTTTAACCCTTTTGTGGATAATCCGTCCATGCACTGGACAGCCCTTTGCGTTCAACCTGCCTGTATCCGTCTGAGGCGAGAATCATCTCTTACGTTCAGCCCACCCGAAACTGCCCAGCGACACCCATTTTCCTTTCTCTACATTGTACAAACATGAGAGACCATGTTTCGGTCCAAAAATAGAATAGAGATCAGTTTGAAACTATGGGATGGCTGAGCCTCTTTTTGATTCCAACTGGGAACCAAACAGAGAGTGGGTCACAGCCTTTCTTTCTCCACCTTGATTCGTGCCCACGCTGATCAGCTGTTTCTCTGTTACAAGTTACATCGTTTTCTTTCACTGCATTATCTAATTTATATTCCTTTTATTTCCTCATTTCTTACTTTACTATTTCATGTTGTCTGTGCAGTGTTTGTTAATGATATAATGTCTCTTATTATTTGTTAATATGTTCTTTGAACTATATAATATAATAGGCCGGCATCAGCCAAAATATCTTCTTTATCAATGAACACTACGACGAAAAACCAGTCAAAAACATTCATTGACCATTGAAGAATGTGTGTGGCAAATTTGAACACACTAGTTTTAGAAATGACTATTCTGTAAACATTTAAATGCAGCCATCCCAAAAAACATTCCACAAGGCAAATAAATGTAAACACAGCAGGCACGGCTGGCACACAGGAATGTGACCTTTCTACCAGCACACACGTTAACCTAATTAGACCACAAGAGCGTTATGTAAATTCTATTTCATTTTGGTGAATTTGGTAAGAACATGTACAAATTTATTCATTTGATAGTTCTTTCAAACCAGTTCCATTTCAAATTCTGCTACAAGTGAAGCAACATCAATGATATATATATTTATAGACAATCAGCATAAACAATAACATTCATTTTAAACTAAAGCTGATGCAATTTCATGGCTTGATTTCTTCTAAAGAGTTTATAAATAAAAACATGAGATAAGTAAAAAGATATTATTTGAATTAATAGGTAATTAAAATCAAAATAAATGTGTTAGTTTGAAATATAGGCCTAGTTTACTTTTTTCATTTTACCTTTGAGAGCTTCAGGATCATAATCCATGATTTCAAGTAGAATTCTTCCTCCAGGATTAAGAAGGCTTTTCAACAATTTTGCATAGCTATGAAAAGTATAGGAAATAATAGCTATAAATATGTCTTGGAATTATGAATTCAATTACATGTAATAAATTTTGATGACGCCCCAAATAACTAAAAAAACAAACCACACAAAAAAAACAAAACATCCATAAGAATTACAACCTACAAATAACTCACAGAATAAAACAAAATTAAAGTCAAATAAACAATAATCTCCACCCATTATTAATGGAAACCCTTTAAGTTTGCCATTATTACAAAATCGAAAGATTTATCACAGTCTTAGTCCAATGAGGCATGATGCTGGCAAGTATGTTGTTGGCAGATACATCAAGATAGTTTCAGGGTTAAAACCATCTCAAACTATAATTTTCCTCTATCTTTAAATGCAAAGGAAAAAATGTTTAATTAACATTTGACTCATTTATTTTAATATATAAAAAAAGAGCAAACGTCATATTTCATAAACATATGAATGTCCCATATCATATGATTTTCTCATATCTAAAATAACTTGTGAACAATTTTCAAAGATAACAAAGATAATTCAGAGAGTATGCCAATGGGCCATTGCTATGACATAAATAATAGCTATTTCTATAGAAGAACACTAAATAATTAGTATATTAACTTTCAAAAAAGGTTACCTAGGTACATCTTGTCTGTTTAGAGCCACCAAAGCCCCGCGATCCCAGACGGCATCAAATTTTCCATCTAGAGATCTAAAGTAGATACAAAATGCACTTATTTACATTTCATGAAAATTAAGGAGGATAGCAAATTCAGTACAAATAAAGTGAAAGTGAGAAGAATTCGCCATTTAACAAAGTCCCATTCCCATGTAACGCCATAAATGCCTATCATACCGTATAAACTACAGGTGCGCCATGGTTATGGGAGAGTAAGAGTGAGCATAAAGCAAACTTAACCAGTGAAAATTGTGCTGTATGACACGTGCCAACATGTTTTCTAGCACAGTGACTTCGACTTCAACCAAGAGAAGCCTAGTCTGGGTCTAGGTCTAGACATCAGGCTGATACTCAATGCGGCATGACATCTCTAATTATTAGTCAATGGCATGAGTGAGACTAGTGAAAGGCTTAGTCTCTAAAGGGTAGAGGGGAAGGAGGCAACATAATGTGGATTTTGGTACATGCACACTGAAGGTGCTACATAGGCCTATGGATTATTAGCTGCAGGCCAAGTGTACTGGAAAACAAAGGTGCCCAACTAAGCATATATAATACTGGGTACAAAAGTCAAGGGATGTAACCAAAGATTTTTCCTTCGGGAGTGGGGAGTGGGGGGGGGTTATTTAGTTAATTGTCTTAAAATTGAAAGTTGTCATCCATTCCCAAGGAAATTTGAATAAAGAGGTCTTCATAACATAAATAAAGCAGAGATGTGTCTTTAGTGTCTCTGCAAAATATAAATATATCTTGTACTTGAAAAACCAGCTTTATTTTTCCAGCTTTATCAAGATCCAGAATTAGAGTTATGAAGACACTGGATGATAGTAGAAGACTTCTGAGTTTTCATGATATTCTTTCTTCCAAATGTCTGTGACCGTTCATTTGTTTTAATCTCAGATGTCGATTGCTTATGCTTTGATTTGCCTATATTTTCTTTCGCTAAGGGTATTCTCTATTTGTAGGTTCTTCTTTACAGACTTCAATGCTAAAAAGAAATATGCTTTTAGGTAATATGATGTAAAAACTTACTCATTAAAATTAAATATGTCTCCATGGTACAACTTGATCTTCTCATCTTTACTCTGAAATGACAGGAACATTTAGAAATTGTATTCATATGACATACATGTATACAACTTCCTTCACTATTGTGCTTGGATATTTTTTTTTTAAAAATTGAACACTTTATCAATTTTGTAGCTGCATTTTAATCACATGAATAAACTCTTGAAAGTGTGTACCTTTTTTTCATTTTATTTTGTATTTGTTGCTTATATTTTTTAGTTGTTTTTTTTTAACCTTTTGCATATACTTTTACTTTACCAAAAAGGGTACAAAACAAAATACTGTAATGGTGGTTAATAGAAAATTGAAAAACCAAAACATGGAAATGAAGTGGATTTGGAAAGGGTACTTATTCCTGAGCATAAATTTTATGTAGTTACTTCAGCCTCGAAAGGAGTGAATGGAAAATTGAAAAAATGTAAGTCATGGATACCAACATTTGATCACAGTCTATTTCTTCCTCTTTACATTCATGGTAGAGTAAATTCTTATTTGGGAATAAGTGATGATCAATTATTTCAGAAGTGGCAGTAATGCCTGTATAATATTCATATGCTCTTGAAACTCTTTCTTCCTTTATCCATTTTACTTTTCAGTGTATGGAGTTAAAGTTTAAGCTCCTGAAATGATCTTTCTCCAGCTTTCCCTGTCCTGACACTCTTGAGACTCAAGTTGAAGATATATATGATCTTTTATCTTCACTGTTCTTGGTGATGAGATTTATTATCCTTTTGTTTAATACAGAATATTCAATGATTAAATCATTGGTTTCTGCAAGAATCAACTGCTTTGTTTCCAATACAAATTGTCTATTCATTTTGTCATTGCCTTCAGGATCACTGTCTCCTTGTTGGTGCCATTTGGTCTAGAATCTTGTGAGGTATATTCCTCTTTGTGTGATATATTGTCAGGGCTGAATAGCCAATTCCTGTCTATTTTGTGAGTGTTTTTCTCAACATCTGGTGCGTTGTTTGGGCACCCTTGTGGATTTTCCTCTGTGTTGTGTAGGGTATGGGAGCGCGGATAGCTCAGTGGTTAGGGCACTCAACCACCAAGCCAAAGGTCACGGGTTTGTTCCCAAGATGTGCTGGCTTGATTTAAAATCCAAGTTTTTCAGGTTTTTTCCGCCTCCTTGTCCTTTGGTAGGTAGGATAAATGAATGCCTAGTCCCATCGGAGACGGACGATAAACTAGGAGGTCCCATGTGCCTTTGCGCATGTAAAAGAACCCACGGTG
>JBBPCV010016891.1:0-10198 GCA_037974505.1 Plocamopherus tilesii
GAAGGATTGTGGTGAATTGACATTCGTGACGTTGCAGGTCATATGGCCAAACACCAAAGCAAATTAACATCTTATCATCCATTACTTTACCTGAGTCAGTCATGTCCGTGGTGCATTTATTGAATATTTAACAAAGCATAAGGTGGAGGACGAGGGGGATGTAAAGGTAAGACACATGATGTAGTTGGAGCAGAGAAGAAGGTGATGAAGGAGGATGAGGAGGAGGAGGAGGAGAGTGGAAACGACGACGATGATGATGGTGATGATGATGATGATGATGTGATGATGATGATGATGATGATAATGATGATGATGACGACGACGACGACGACGACGAAGACGAAGACGACGAAGACGACGACGACGACGACGATGACGATGACGATGATGATGATGATGAGGATGATGATAATGATGATGATGATGATGATGATGATGATGATTGATGTTGGTGGTGGTGGAGGCGATGATGATGAATTAAAGGAAAGAAAAAACGTTCACACCTTTACACAATTTAAACAAAAACAGAAAAAACAGACCCCCCCCCACGAAAAGCAAACTAAAAAACAACAAAAAATCAATAACAGACAAACAAAAACAACAAATGAAAACAAAGCACAAGCAAACAAACAAACACACACAAACAAACAAAACAAAGCGAAAGAGCCGATGTCCTTTTTTAAGCCTACTGTATTTTGTAAACTTACTTCTCAAAGCTAAAGAACCGATGTTATCTTTTAACCCTTTCGGTGCCGTAGTCCAATAAATCGAGATGAGCCTGATTCTCTTTGACTACAATTTGCCCACATATTGGGATGAGCACGTCATCCGGATATATGGGCAAATTGTAGTCAAAGAGTTAAATCATGTTCGTGCCTAATTTGGGCTTATGGCAGTCTAGTAATTAAATCGTGCTCGCGACGATATATCGTCGGTTGGCACTGACAGGGTTAAACCTACTGTATTTTGTAAACTGTCCAAAGCGAATGAACCAATAATGAGGAATAACACGGGAGTTTTGATAAAATTCACTTTCATTCATTGCTCTGCCAACATCGTACCAATAGTGAAATAGGTTGATCGGCGGAACCCTTCAAGATTTCAGAAACGCTTTGATAACATAATCATTGCTTTTCCACACAGGTCATAAGCTCACACTTAATTATATGACAAGAGAGACTTTAGAAAATAAACTCTCCTCTTCTTCGTGAGTCTGAAAAAAGAGGATTAAACCAATTCACTCCTTGCTGCTGTAAATTGTCAGAGAAAAAACAAACAAACTCGGAAGTAGTTTTCTTGGTGATTGTTGGATTTGACCAATCAGCATAAGTCTTACAAGATGTGTGACTCTGTTCACAATACTTTCACCTACAGCGCCATCGGTGACCTGAAAATTCTGGAGGTCAACCAGGACGGCAAGTTCGTTCGCCTGCACAACGACGGACCATGCGTAAGTGTTTAGTACAACCTCTTTATAATAATAATAATTAATAATAATAATAATAATAATAATAATAATAATTAATAATAATAATAATAATAATAATAATAATAATAATAATAATAATAATAACAATAATAATAATAATAAATAAAAATAATAAACCAAATCAACAGTGTTGATCACTGACGGAGATTCGTTTGTTGTATAATGATACAGTGCACATGACTTACATTTACATTGACATCTGCTATATCAAACATTTTGATTATATCCAGATTCTTTGGTTGGTCCTCTTTTCTTTCTCTTTATTGTAAGTAAATGTAATCCTCTATGTCTACACCCTCCTCCCTCTCGTTTCTTTTGTATTGACATGTCGATGATCAAACTAGTTAGGCTAGATGAGCCCGAAAGACATTTTAGACCATGATTATGCTCACTAGCCTGCACAAAGAGCAGCTAAAGATGGGGAGGGGGAAGAAGGAGATCTCCATTCCACACATGACACAAACAGCGGGTAAAGAGATCTATCTCTCCATTCCACACATGACACAAACAGCAGGTAAAGATGGGGAGGGGGAAGGAGAAGATCTATCTCTCCATTCCACACATGACACTTTTAGTTCTAGACTGGCGAGAGCAGAGCAAGTGATGCCGGCAGACTCTTCTCCTTCCCACCACCACTATCCACCCCCTCCATCCACCGCTGGCCACATCTCACGGGGAAACAAAATGCCCCCCATCCCCCCCTCCCCATGCACAGTACAGTAGTACTTGTATTAATACAATGACCTTCCCACCACACCTCCCTCCCCATTATCTAACGGCTAACGCCTTGCTGGAAGCCAAACGCACCCCACCCCCACCCCCAGTACAGCATCAATACAATGACGCTAGATCTAGTGCAGGAACTTCACTGGAAGGATTCAATGCACATGCCATACGTATGTGTGTGTAGGTGTGTGTGTCTGTGTGTGTGCATGTGCACTTGTGTGTGTGTGTATGTCCATTATGTGGTTTCTTTTAAATCGATTTTCCCTTATATCAACATATCAACATAAAACATCTATCACTTTTACTAATAGAGAGTTATAACCCATAGATCAGACAATTGGATATAATTTCTTTTTGAAAATATGCGTGTCCTTTTGAGAATCTTTGCAATGTGAGGTTGATTTAGGTTGTGGCTATAGTAAGTATCCTATCATCGTCTTTCTAACGCCAACTTTCACATTTGAAATACCAAAACTGAATTTGCACCATGGAAATTAGTCTAAAAGTTTAAGTCTTCCTCCAAACATCTCTTTTGTATACATTTTAACGCCTTGAGATCATTTATTTAAGTAAGGCTTTTTTGTACTCAATGCCGATATTGATTCATACAAGAGTTTTTTTTTATCTTGTTTTCCAAAATGGTGGGCTGCCGTGATTGGTGTCCGTTACAGTTGCTATAAATACTTGAACTTCTAGTCTGTGATCAAGTGAATGTGTTGACTATTAACAAGTTCATAAATTCTTAATGAATTTTCTGTGTTTCTAGGCAGGTGTATGAGTATTATAAAAATAAACAAAAAACGCAATCATGGAAAACTAAATGTGATAATCACAACACATCAAACGGTATTTATAATTCATCTTTTTTCCAATTTTCCTTCGACAATTTAAACATCAACAAGGTAAAAAGCAAAAAACAGAGATCTGAACGCATTGAGTGAAAGAGAAATGTCGGTTCAATTTTGTTCTTTTTTTTTTTTTTTTATTATCATTCAAGAAACATATTTCTAGAAATGCTTTTAGGCACAGTGTTTGGCAATTACAGGGTAAACATAGTAGACGTGGCCGTTGAACTAAATCTTTGCTTAATTAGCTCAGTTTCAAAAACCAAAACATAAAGGAATAAATTGCCATACATTTATATGTGCTGTACCATCCTTACATTATCTAATCAACTAATGAACATCTACGTACAGAAAATGACATCATAAAATAATTAAAATAAATAAATTGAAATGGTGCAAAGGAATTTTTTGTGCCTTAGAGAATGTTACCATCTCTTACAAATCCAAAATAAGTTAACCATAGAAGTACATCCTTAAAAAGAAACAGATTCATTCTAAACTTCACACAACTGTTCACCTGCTGTAACATCCCAAGGTTCCAAGGATTAACACCAACAAGGAAGTCAATCCCTATCCAAGCAAAACGTGTAAAACACAAATGCTAGCATTGAGCAGCATGACAGCATTAGGATGTACTGCCACATGTTTCATGAAAAGGGTTCTTTGGATAACCTGATCATTCCATGAGGTTGAGTTCAACACTCATTCAAACCGAATGCTGCAGGGTTAATGGGGTAAAAAATGAGGTGTAAAGCAGAAAGTAAAGCAGAAAATACAAGTTGTCATGTCCACCTCGCCGAGAAAGGTTAAAACAAGCAAAAAGCTAATCTAAAAAAGAAAGCAAACACAATTTCCTTGATATTCAATAAGAATGGAGCTACCGTACATTTTGTCATCAAAGGAAAACAAGTAGAACATGGCAGACATTTTGATATTTTTCTTTGACAATCATTTTCAATCATTAAACTTATAATAAATACACAATATGTTATTTGGAAATTCAAACTTCAACAAGGACAATTACAAAAAAAATCATTTCAAGGAAGGAATGTCACAAGTGAGCATTTAACCATGCTGCCCAGTCATTTCTAGTCGTGTACGCAGATAGCGGTTCATACCAAGATCACAAAATCAAATTGAAGGACCTGAGAAAGACTTTAAATACAAATCCAATAAAAAAAAAAATTTAAAAAGGGAAAAAATCCTGATTATAATGGCAAACAAAATGACGAAAACACTTTTTGTTAACAGCGACATCCCATTCAAAAATCAAAATTATACATCCACTGACAATTGGTCTCTGGATTTTAACGTGGAAAAGGTTTTGTTTTATTTTTCAAATCATTCGTACAGAGAGAAAGAAAATAGAAAAGGAAGGACCAGCAAACTACCAATCACTCAAAGTCAAAGTCATGGGTACCTGCGGCAACTCTCTAACAAGGAGGAAACTGGGCCAACAAGAAACATTAGGCAAAAGGACTCAGCAAAGTCAGCCACTTTACTTACAAGGTTCATTGACAGAGTGCTCCACTTCAGATGTTTACTGACTTCTGTTTAAAACATCAATTTTGTTGACCAAGATTTTAAGCGGTTTGATTGGCAAACCATAAATGAAAATGTGTGATGGCCGTAATTTCCAGTATTCTCACAAAACTTCAAGTTACAGTAGAAGAAGTTTGATCAGCCCCATAATATAATTGATTCATGTAGTGTGAAAGGAGTGCCCATGAAACGGAAATAAACCCAGTCAAACACAACAGGCAACACAAAACAGGAATGTAAAAAAAAAAAAAAAAATTCAATGCAACAATTTGAAAGGATAAGAACATACAAAACTTCTCACTTTGGAACAAGGAAAGGAATAAGACGTATCCATGCATTTCATGACAAAGAGGAGAATATTGCATAATAAATAAACATTGCATAGTATTGGGTTTCTTCATTCTCGTCATTGGCCACAATGTTGATATTCTCAACTGAGACACATAATGCTTGTGACCTTGCTAAGACAAAAATACTCATGGAAATATATTTAAATTATTATTGTAATACACATTAACTTTAGATATTTGTCACCAGTTTCAAGCAAGTGATAAAATCTGGCAATAGACAAACTGTTAAAGCAAAACTGACTTTTAGATATAAACTATTTCCAAACACTACTGAACTTATGATAATACATTTCATATATATATATCACAATTTTATATATTAATTTATATATCAATTTATATTATATCAATCTCAGTAAGAGCCTGCTTACAGTTAGAGGGATAGAAAAAGGTCAAATTTCCACTGTATAAAATCTGGACAGAAGTCAATTCGAAGACATGGATAATCTAAAGCTTATACAACGACGCCACATCTGGCGACTACCATGGGGCACAAGGATCTCCGCAAAACTGGATGTACGTCTCCAATTGCCCACTAGCAACATGCATCAGGGCCGTATACGTCGTAAGCTGAGGAAGAAAGTAACAGATGATATTCTTTCTTTATTCAATTCACTTCACAAAATCCGGATGTTTTATCTTGAACGGCATCATTATCACTAATTCTTTCTTTATTCAATTCACTTCACAAAATCCGGATGTTTTATCTTGAACGGCATCATTATCACTAAAAGAAAGTGGAACTCAAAGTCAACACCTTACTGCCAACTCAAAACCCCAAATGAAAAAAAAAAAGATGTAAAACAGTTTACATCATTCCCAACAAATACCAAATATTTTTGTACAGTGTTTGACTTCTGGGCAACACTAGCAATAAAAAAAATGAGGTTGTTTCTATTGATTCCAAAAGTTTAGAATCACAACCTATGATGAAGAAAGCATTTTGTATTTACCTTATTCAGATTGGGCTGTGATGACAAAACATTGAAAATTCCAGCATAACCAACATTCTGAAGAAGAGAGAAAAAACATAGGAATCAAACAAGTATATCAAACAACCGTTACACATGCATCTCATAGACATCATTCACCCTTACAAACCATAACGTAATAGACAATCTTGAAATAATTTCTATCTGAAAGCTCATAAGATTGTACATGAAAAAGTTATGGAGAATGCGCTATATGAAACTAACATATCTAAAATTATCCTTTCAGGAATAAAGAACAAACAATCCTTCACTATCTGAAAACACAACACCTAAACAGTTATTTTTCATAAAATTGTCCACATACGTTTATCATCATTTTATAAAAAATTATCAGGACATATGAAATAACTTTTCAACAAAGTGTTGCCATATAAACATATTCTAACCCATTTAACAAAAAACTGAAATAATTACATCAATCAGTAATTTCAAAAATCAATGAACCAAAATAAGTAACCAAAGCTATAAGCCTTAAAAAAATAAAATTCCACTCTGGAAATCATCTTTTGGTTTTTAACCGAAAAGTGAGCCTCAGCCCCAAGAGCAGCGCTGCAAACGCAGGCAATTTGTGTTAAAAACCTTGCCCAAGGGTTTAATCAGTGTCACCAATGAGGCCCAAACCCAAAACCCCCCAGTTGCAAGTCGGAAGCGCTACTGCTGAGCCACTGTGACCACTTGTTTTGTTGATACAATAAACTAATTGTTACACACACGTCATACGTTGCCTTATATTCCAATCTCTCACAACACATCAACACCATGGTGTCCATCCTCCTTTTAAGAGGAAATTCGACTTAAGGAGGCGACAACAATTGGGTCAGGACATCGAAGTTGAGATGCTAACAATATTTCGTCAAAATTAACCTGTTAGCTTCATATTGCAAGTATCCCCAAGACTGAATTCAATCACATTCCAATTTAAAAAAATTTATTTGAAAGCATTAAGTACCAAATATTTAAGACAAAAAATTATAGGAAAATAACCATGTATGTAACATTCTACGCCACCTAAACTCAACACCCCTACAGTAAAACGGACTTGCCCCACACTTTTGAAAGCCTGTAATCAACGAGGTAAAATTTATAAAAAGTCTCTAAAATAAAGACAAAACAAAACAGTGAACATCCCGGTTCAAACCCCTTTAGAAAACAATAAATAGTAAAAAAAAATACAATTAAAAAAAATTACAATGGATCCAAGACAATCATTAAACTAAATTGGAAAATTGAATCTTACGTGAAATTTCTACACATACAAAGTTCATGAAAATAAAAAGAAACGTAAAGATTGTCAAAAACTTCAAGACGGTAGATGTTCTATAGCATCACCATGGCAATGGAGTGCTAGAGGTGCAAATTGATTGGTTGAAATCTTCATTTATGGGTATATAGGACTGTTTGAAACACTGACTTCATTGTGTAGCGATATATTTAGGAATCACCATCATCATTACCATTATCATTATTATCATTATCATTATTATTATTATTATTTTATTATTATTATTATGATTATTACTAATATTATTATAATTATAATTATTATTATTAATATTATTATTATTATTATTATTAATATGATTATTATGATTATTATTATTATCATTATTATTATTATTATTATTATTATTATTATTATTATTCATGGCCAATGAAAGAAATGTCTAACAGCCCTTTACCTTTTGGCCCATGAAAGATATGTCTAACAGCCCTTTACCTTTTGGCCCATGAAAGATATGTCTAACAGATCTTTTGGCCCATGAAAGATATGTCTAACAGATCTTTTGGCCCATGAAAGAAATGTCTAACAGATCTTTTGGCCCATGAAAGAAATGTCTAACAGCCCTTTTGGCCCATGAAAGAAATGTCTAACAGCCCTTTACCTTTTGGCCCATGAAAGAAATGTCTAACAGTCCTTTACCTTTTGGCCCATGAAAGAAATGTCTAACAGCCCTTTACCTTTTGGCCCATGAAAGAAATGTCTAACAGCCCTTTACCTTTTGGCCCATTTTATTCATGCATTTGTGGGCCGACGTCCGGCGATCATCCAGGATCATGGGCTTCTCCCAGTGGTCGTAGTTGGTTTCCAGAATGTACCATCCGTCAGCTTGCTTCATCCGCCACAAGTCCAAAGATGCTTCTCTGGCACGTGTGATGACAGCTCCCTAAACAAAATTGTGTTGAAACATTTTGCCATCACATGCATAACTTGGACAAAAAACAAAAAATAACAACAAAAAAAGAAGAACCCAAGACTGCAAGAGTATTTACCACAGTGCCAATCACAAAGACACTTAATGCAAAAGTTGTTTATTTTATGTCTAATTTTGGGTTGAGTTTCGGACAGCCCCGAAGGCAGTAATGGGATCTTAAAAGTAAAACTTTTGTGGAACAAACATCTTTCTTTTAGCAGTTGAAATAAACATTTCTCACATCTTTACCCGTTCACATAGGATAAATATAATTTTTATCCTCATTTGATTTATATAATAAAAACAAACAAACAAACAAAAAACTAGTGAAACCCAAACTCCTAAACCAACATGCCTACACAAACTCCGCAAGTAAAAATTACGAGGTAAAGTGACTCACTTCCCCAGACTTATTTCCGCCCACAATGAAGTAAGCAGGTGCCAGCATGACGGTGTTGTTGAGTTTGTTGACGGCCTCCATGTAACTGGTGGCATTCTCCATTACGTCTCTGGTCAGGAAACCCATCCAGCGTTGGTCGTGGTTGCCAAACAGCCATTTTAAAATACCTGGACAAAACAAACAATTTTTTTTTTTAAAACATTCAAAAATTAAAAAGAAAATTAAAGAGAGACATCGAGATAGATAAACATATATAGATAGATAGGGAGGGGACAGGGAGAGAAAGAGAAAGAGAAAGAGAGACAGACAGACAGACAGACAGACAGAGACAGGCAGACAGACACGGACAGACAGACAGATAGACAGACACAGACAGTTAGACAGACAGACAGATGGACAGATAATATCTCTATATTGAAAAAAAAAAAGAAAGAAGTGAAAGATAAAGACATAGAGAAGGACATGACATCATTGTAGGCATCCAAAGACCCACCATTTACAGACAAATTGTAAACTTTGACATAGAGAAGGACATGACATCATTGTAGGCATCCAAAGACCCACCATTTACAGACAAATTGTAAACTTTGACTGTAAGCAGTACTTGACAAGAGTGTCATTAAAGTTAATTGCTCCTCCCTCTGATACGCACTTGCAACTTTTTGGATGTGAACCTTTAATTGTGTTTCACACCAGACCTAAGCCAAAATTTTAGATTCGTTTTTTATGGATGTGCATGAAATAAAATATATTCCGTTCTTTCTTTTTCAGCTGTTATGCAGGATCTAGTGTTTTGATAAATCATGTTTAGAAAATATTTGTCAAGTTCTTAAACGACTGATGTGTTGTAAGTTTTCACAGTTTTGGTCACTCACAGTTAAGTGCTGTTTAATTTC
This sequence comes from Plocamopherus tilesii, assembly GCA_037974505.1. Taxonomy (NCBI): domain Eukaryota; kingdom Metazoa; phylum Mollusca; class Gastropoda; order Nudibranchia; family Polyceridae; genus Plocamopherus; species Plocamopherus tilesii. The sequence continues at coordinate 9,433 of JBBPCV010016891.1, forward strand.
TATTCACTACAACTGATTATCGATTTAACGAAAAAAACGAAAAAAACCAATGGAATATAAAAGGGAAATGCAATGTAGAGGTGGAATTGAAATCTTGTACATAATTATATTATTATTGACCGTGCCATGGGCTGTCCTTGAGATTGATTAAAACCTGCTTCATCTGCTTCCCTCAATGCAACGAGTAAAATACAACAATACTAAGGCCAGATTGACGTACCGATGAATCCGCCGTCAATGTTGAATCGCTCATCCATCGACATGGTGAACAGTTTCTTCAGTAGGAAAGTAAAAAAAAAAAAAAGAATTTAATATTTTTTGTTGAATTTTATGATAAAACAAAAGCAATTTTAGACATTCATTTTTATATAATTATTGTAAAAGTAACAACAAAATTGAAAAAAAATATTAGTAAATGAAAAAAAAAGTATTAGTAAACCAAGACACAAGACAAGCTGTATACAACACGCACCTAGACAGTGGGTTTGACCCTAGACCTACCCAGACACAAGACAAGCCGTATACAACACGCACCTAGACAGTGGGTTTGACCCTAGACCTACCCAGACACAAGACAAGCCGTATACAACATGCACCTAGACAGTGGGTTTGACCCAAGACCTACCCAGACACAAGACAAGCCGTATACAACATGCACCTAGACAGTGGGTTTGACCCTAGACCTACCCAGACACAAGACAAGCTGTATACAACACGCACCTAGACAGTGGGTTTGACCCTAGACCTACCCAGACACAAGACAAGC
>JBBPCV010017000.1:0-10198 GCA_037974505.1 Plocamopherus tilesii
TAGTAAGTAAAAGAAACAAAATCAATTATTCTTTGTTTATTTCGGAGAGAAAAGAAGTACCCTCTGGGCATAACCATTTCAAATCAGTGGGCACAACTTCGTAACAAATTAGTCGATATTTATAAAACTGTACCTCTTCAAATTTCGGCAATAGTAGGGAAACGAACTATAGATGAAAATTAAATGTAGGCCCATTCTTATAATATAACAATAACAATGTCCAGATCTATTCTTGATAATCGACTGCATATTTAATATTTTCTTCCCGGAATAATTATGTTTTTCGTCTATCTGTTACTTTTTAGATTTAGGCATGTAAAGGTCAAAGTACCTAATAAGCCTCTAACATATGATGTGGTATAATATATTGAATGAAGCTTTATAGAAGAGAGAGAGTAGCCTTCGATAAACTAATAGCCTGCTTTGAAATAATGAATGGAAATAAAATGCGCAACTAGCTCTGCCTGTATTCATGAAAAATCCATTTAAAATGATCCTTAAATTGAATTAACGTATCCGCATATTAATAATAATAAAAATAATAATAATAATAAAGATAATAACGATACTAATAATAATGATAATAATGATAATAATAATAACAATAATAATAATAAACAATAACAACAACAATATAATATAGTAAAACAATATAAGAATACCAATATAAGTAGTATATTATGTCAGTTCAGTATGGACTCCATATTTTAAACGGACGTAGACGCAATAGATAAAGGCCACAACAGAACACAGGGACGCGTAAAAAACAAATACTCGTTCCACTTAAGTGTCTCCGACTTTATGAGGAACATTGCTGTGGAAATTTTGGAAAACCGTTGGAAAAACATAAATAAATAAACGTGTTCTATTCCGCAAAACTTGCTACAAAAATGAGGAGTAAATTTGAAGTTTGGGCGAATTTACAAACTATACAACAAGCCAGAAAACGCCGCTGAAACTTTTAGATCCCATCAGCCGGAACTGATACCCACCACGATTCACTCTAGGGTAGTCACATGGGCTCAGCGGTAGCGCTTTGGACTCGCAACTGAAAGGTCATGGGTTCGAGTCTGGTCGCGGACAACGTGATCTAACCTATGGGCAAGATTATTTACACAAATTGCCCCGTCGGGGACACCGTGATGTAATCTAAGGGCAAGATTATTTACACAAATTGCCTCGTCGTGGACACCGTGATCTAATTATGAGCAATATTATTTACATAAATTGCCCCGTCGGGGACAGAGTGATTTAACCTATGGGCCAGATTATTTACACAAATTGCCCCGTCGGGGACACCGTGATGTAACCTATGGGCAAGATTATTTACACAAATTGCCTCGTCGGGGACACCGTGATCTAACTATGAGCAATATTATTTACACAAATTGCTCCGTCGGGGACACCGTGATCTAACTTATGGGCAACATCATTTACACAAATTGCCCCTGTTTGCGGCGCTGCTCTTGCGGCTGACGCTCTGATGTCAGTGTAAAAACAAAACGATAACTTTTCCTTCCGGGGTGAATAGTGGCTTTATTTTTGTGTATCTTCATCCATTATTCGTCTTTGGAACAGTTTCCCTGTAAAGGTGGTGAAAACGACTTGCCTTGACATGTCTAAAGGAATGTTTGAAACAGTGCTAGGTTTCTAATGGGAGCTGTTGTGAATTGTAACTGTAGATTGATCCCTTAACAGAGGGGTCTCTCCAGATTCTTTAAAGAGGACGAGTGTGAGGAAAACGCACAGTTTATTCTCACTTTCACTAAGGTATCACAAATAAAAGTTTGAATAGAAAACAACAAAAGATAAAATATTATTAAGTAAAAAATAGATATAAGCGTCGTCTAATGTGAGAAACCTGTTCACGATTTAAATGCCTAGGGTTTACCTAAAATCACATTTTACAACTTTATGATCAATACATTCATAATTGACCTTGACACTATAGTACTGAAACAGGTTCGGAAAGACCCATCCCGTGAAACTGAACTATTTTCGGCACGAATCTAGAATCGGATCAGAGCTCTCCAATGTTAATTCCCTGCTTTATCCTGTTTTGTAGATCTCCCTGAGTTTTATAGTACTTCACGTCATGTACACATGCAATGCTCAAACTTGACTTTGCCAATACTCACTCCGTAGTATGGGTTATGACAGAGGCCCTCACGAAATGCACAGACTCTTTTGGAGGAAAACAGCCCTATTAATTTTAAGGAATCTATTACTCTGACAAAATATCAAACAGCGAGCTGTGCCAAGGCTCTGGGACAGAATCTATCAGTTTACACCGATAAAGATTCATCGCCGCGCAACGACGACTGCTGTTGGGGCATATGCATGCTTGGCTGCAACACAAACCCTGCAAAAGTAGCCATAACAAGATACTTTAAGAACATGACGTGCCCTAAAAGCAAGCATGAAAACCCCTATTATAGAGCTCTTCTTAATTTTTGCAGAAGCAATTGGATAGCAGCCGGTTCCGACTGATGTATGAGTGACTTTAAGATCAATTCTAGCAACGAATGATCATTTTTTCATTATTTTCAGGGATATAAGCGAGGATTGACTATGTTCACCACTGGCATCGGTTAACACTTCTTAAACAATAAAGAAAAATGAATTTCAAAAGCACAAACGTGAAATTTGAAAGAAACAATTCAAGAAAGCACGTGTATCCATCATCACTCGGACTCCCATACCCATTCACTACTTGGACGTAACATCTTTGGAAAATTCCAAGTTCAACTCACTTCTTTTGAACACTATGATGAAAGTGCACAGTTCTTGAACACGCTTCTGAACAGTTATCTTCAAAGAAATGAAATGAAATATTTTTCTTGCCAATCCACCAGTGTATTTGCCTGTAGATAAATTATGAAATCCTCTTCGTGTTATGTGCATCAATGTAGCAATCCACTGAATTTAGTACACAATTTATTAGCCAATAACAAACGCTTTTTAGCGACAGAACAAGACTTGGATAATTTTTTTAATTTTTAAATCATTATGTTTATTCAGCGATGTCACTGACTGGTTCCATTTAAATATAAAAATAGCTTTATAGACTTTATTCTACATTCTGATGGCATATATTATAAATTGATGATTCGTTTTACTGGCGGACACCTTAACAAATTTTATTGAATAAATTAAAATTAGCTGGCGTTGCTTTATGGCATTAAATCAACCCAAGCGTGCAACACAATATAGCTTTTCAAAACCAATAGCAAAGCCTTTATGTGAGCGAGCCTGTAACAGTCCTTCCCAATTCAACGGTTTTTCCTTTTTCAGTTTAATCATTTTTTTTCAATTCCTTAAAATTCCGATACCTATCACTATCAATGCCGATCATACTTCACAGCTTTGGCTTTTCTCCGCTTAAATTCTGAGGATCAAACCCTCCATACATAATAATGTATATTTTTCGTGCTTTATTCATGATTGTCTGATAATGTGAGAGATTACATTCTTTTTGCGTCGTTGAGTACTTGTAAGTCGTTGCTTTGTGTGACAGGCTGTGTTGTTGTTGGCCGTTCTCTGATTCGTGCAACGAAAAGAACATGTTATCTTCGTATTGTTAACGGGAATTTCCTTCTCACGAATTACGAAGTGTTCAAAAAGTCTCACTCTTTTCTTCATGATTTGGATTGGTATGGTGGATTCATTACTTTTTGTCTACAAATTTATGTCAAAGATTTTGGTTGTATAGTGCATGCCGTGAAATCGTCTACGCTGTCCTATGTGGGAAGCTTCTAATTTATTTTCTTTTGTTTCAGTTAATTACGATGTGCCAGCGTTACTTCGTAGAGCAGAATGGATAATGAAAATATTACAGGGATGGGAAAATAAAAGTAACCCCGAAAAAGCTCGGATATATCTTTCAGGGTTTTTTTTTTATTTTTTTTTTTACTGTAGTACATGTCAGCTATGGTCTTAAAAGTCGGTTTTTAAGACTTCATAAAGATTGTGTTAAAGAATATTGCTGAAAACAAAGAATACAGATATTCAAATCGAATAGTTCATGCGTTTTCCAATTCGTTCTACAGGACTTGTGGCAGTATATGTTAACGATTTTCCCCCCTCAAAATAGTTATGTTGTTTTCGACCTTGGGATATTTGTACAGTGTATTTTTTCTGTCTTTAAATGTTACTAAATATGGAGGAAATGATGTGCATGTTCCTGTGTCGAAGCTAGCCGACCTGAGATGTGATGTCAGTCTTACCACGGAAGTGGTGTGCAGTGAGGTACCTTGTCCAACGGTGGAATAGTCAAACCCCGTGGAGTGTGGAAGCATCCTGTCCGGCCCGAGTGCAGTGTCCTCGGTGAAAAAAGATGATAATCTACGGCACATTGATTTTGAGTGTGATCGTGACGGCATGTGTCGTGATGGGATCAAGATCGATCAAGAGACGGACGAGGGAGATAGATACAACCCGTCTACCTCCCAGTATACGACTTGCGACGATAAGAGATCAGCAAACGTCCCTGGTGATATTACGTATCCAGCTGGAGTGGCGGTCATCCAAGACATCGACTCGGATGATGATGTCTCGTCAGCTGATCCCCTAGCTGACATAACAACTTTAACCCGGAAGGAGACAACGGAAGATCTTTGCTTTGGTACGCAACTAACGCCTGATCAACGCCAGCAGCTCAGTCACGTCATTGGTACCTACTATGAGGTTTACACAGATATAGCCAGAAGCTGCAAGTGGGCAGAACATCACATCAACCTGACGTCGAATGTTCCCGTTCGTCAGCGGCCGTATCCAGTCCCATACGCAATGCGAAATTCTCTGAGCGAAGAGCTACGATCAGTGGAAGACCTCGGGGTCATTCGCAAAAGCTCGTCTGCCTATGTTTCGCCATTTGTCGTCGTGAAGAAGGGCCGTTGAAACTGAATCTGCGTTGACTACAGGAAGCTTAACAAAGTCACCGTTTTTTATCCGCATTCCACGTCTACGCCCGGTGACATATTCCAGAAGTTTCGAGATGATGTATACTTTTCATAAGAAGAGAAGGTGGTGACCATCCTACTTGTCATAGGAAGACATCCATGAAACAGCCTTCGTGACGATGGGAGAACACTACGAGTTTCTTCGAATGCCATTCGGAATGATGAACTCTGGTGCTACACTGAATCATGCAGTCACAGACTTGATTGCCGGTATGGACAATGTTTCTGCATATGTGGACGACTTGTTAATTCATACGAGGTCGTTCGAAAAAAAATTGAGAACATTTCAAGAACTGTAACAGTTGCAGCGGTTGAAAAATGCCAACTTGGCAGTACGACCTTCCAAGTATTTGATTAGCATGGCTGAAGTGGATTTTATCGATCATTTTATTAAAAATGGAACTGTTTGTCTACATGATGATATGTTTGAAAAGTAAAAAATGCACCCAGACCTGTAACTAAGAAAGAAGTCAGATTATTTGTTCACTTAATTGGTTATTATAAAGAATTTGTCCCTAATTCATATGGCATTGCTGCACCTTTAAGTGATCTATTAAGAAAAGGTTTGCCAGAGGGAGTTAACTGTGGCAACGCCCAAGAAAAGCGTATGTTTGTTTCTTTAAAGAAATACATTAATTCTAAACCCATTTTGTCATTACTCGATTTTGATCAGAAAATTATCTTAAGCACAGATGCATCGGACAGAGGTATAGATTGCATTCTCATGCAGCAACATGGTGATAAGGTATACCTTGTAGCTTATGGTTCAAGGAAATTAGATAGATCCAAGAGAGATAGAATATTCTGTTCCAGAGCGAGAATGCTTAGCCATTGTATGGGGTATAAAGACGTTATAACTACATTTGTATGGTAAAGAATTTATTTTGTTAACTGATCATCGTTCCCTTGAATATTTGAATTAAGCAAAGTCCAATTGTCCAAAGATAATGAGATGGTCATTGTATTTGCAAACTTTTAAGTGCAATATCTAGTACATTAAAGGAAATGATAATGTCTGTTCTGATTTCCTTAGTAGGGTGAATTGATCTTGATATCGATTGACTGATCATGCATATTGCAAATAGTATTTACCAAGTCTGTTGATGAACTTTGACCAATGTTACATTTTAAGACTGGATTGCATGGCTTTGATTACTCTTTAACTTGTTTTGTATAAGTAAGAGATGTAATAAACTTGATTATGTTAAAATGTGTTCATCCATGCATGTTAGCATTCTTGAACTTTGATTTAGTAATCCTGATAACGTTTCGGTGGCAGAAACGTACTATGTATATTTGAATTATGTTGATTGTTCACATTCTCAGTTGTTATCTGTATTATGTTGAATTGTGTGAGACTCAATTCTTAAGTAAGGGGTAATATAACACCTGACTTTTATCATTTCAAGTGTTGTCCCACAGTATTATGCTTATGTTTACATCGATTGTAAAATGTACTCACCTGAAACAGTGGTGTATATGCCGTGTTTGTTTGTATTGAGAGCGACGTGTGTGTCGATGTACACAGGATCAGTGTGTGTTGCTTGTGTACGTGATAGTGTGAGAATATTCTAGAGGTAGTGATTTTCTATTTTAAGATGATGTGGAAAATTGGTGAAAGAGTGTATATGTAAGATGTTGTGGGGAGTATGAGAGGGGAGTCAAAGAGCAGTCAGTGGTGCGGTCAGTCAGTCGGTCAGTCAATCAGAGAATGTTTAGTCTAGTCAAAGCATTGTTATATTACATTATCCTTTATACTTTGTTTCTATTATTACCATTACAGTTTGAATAAAGTTTTAAAATCAGCGAGTTGTAAACTTATTTCTTTATTGAATCCGTGACTTAGGTGACAGTAGGAATTATATAGGAATTACCCATATCAAGCTAGGGCAGTTCTTCAAACCTTTGTCCCACTTTTTTTAACTATAATAATAATAATAATAATAATAATAATAATAATAATAATAATAATAACAATAATAATAATAGTATTATTATCATCATCATCATCATCATCATCATACTCATCATACTCATCATCATCATCATCATCATCACAATCATCCTCATCATCATCATCATAATCATAGTCGGCATCATCATCATCATCATCAGCAGCAGCAGCAGCATCATCATCATCATCATCATCATCATCATCAGCAGCAGCATCATCATCATCATCATCATCATCAGCATCATCATCATCATCATCATCATCATCATCATGAGCATCATCATCAGCATCATCATCAGCATCATCATCATCATCAGCAGCAGCAGCATCTTCACCACCATCATTATCATCATCATCATTATTATAATTATCATTATGAGCATCATATTACAGTGTATTATAATCATTGTCATTATTATTGTTAATATTCACATTAATATTAATACTGTTATTATTATTAATATTGCTGTTATATTATTATTATTATTATTATTATTATTATTATTATTATTATTATTATTATTATTATCATAATTAAATTTCACCCTAAATCATGCCCTGTCATATAACACTAAACATTTGATATTCTATAACAGGCATTTTATACGGGTTATACCGAATGTTGCAGCAATCCCGTTTTGACAATAATCAGAAAGGTCAAAGTGATAGGATCAGATTTCTCCTGTCGTTAAAATTTTGCACGTATGGCATAACGTAGTTATCTTTACGATCTTACAATATAGGGCTATTCATTTCTGGCTTCTGTCATTAAACTGTGTTCTTTTATATCTTATGTTCATCTGGTTTCATATGAATGATTTAACAGTTGCTTTTCTTTAAAAATCAGTTCACCATGAAGATATTTTTAGGTTTAATTCAATACCGTTCCAGTAGCTGGCAGTCTTTCACATCTTTTAGATCTACGCGTGGAACTTATTGTGGTTTCATAGCTTACATCATATCAAACAGATAGGCTTTTAGGTTAAAAACCATTAAATCCCTGGACCACATGAGTAAATATAATGTAATTATCAATTCAATCATCCATGCATATCAGAGCCCTTAATTCTTGATCAGTTGCTGCCCTAAAACCATTAATCGTACCAGTATTCCTGGATTAAAATTTAGGACGTTTCCAAGTTTTCAAATGTTCTATGAATAAAGGAATTGCATCTGATTCATGGTTTGTTGTTGTTGTTTTTTATGTTTGTTTTTGTTTTTGTTGTTGTCTTGAATATCTTATACCTATCGCCTCTTGTTAATGTAGCACTTGAATAAACGAAAAACCTAGTTGGTTCCAAATTGTCAAAATTATGAAGCAATCTCAACAATTGAATCAAATCTCGTAATCGTCTATATTATTTCCATCATCAACATCATGATCATCATCGTGATCATCATCACCACCACCTCCACCACCAGCACCACCACCAGCACCAGCAGCACCACCACCAGCACCATCACCATCATCAGCACCATCACCAACACCAACACCAGAACCATCACCATCACCAGCACCAGCACCAACACCAGCACCACCACCACCACCAGCACTATCATCACCAGCACTATCATCACCAGCACCAGCACCATCACCAGCACCATCACCAGCACCATCACCATCACCATCACCAGCACCAGCACCATCACCAGCACCTTCACCATCACTAGCACCAACACCATCACCATCACCATCACCAGCACCAGCACCAGCACCATCACCATCGCCATCATCATCATCATCATCATCATCATCATCATCATCAAGGGTGGCGAGTGCGTGCTCGCACTTTGCCGATCAATCTTCTCCATGATGGTATGTCATCAGCTATTGCTGTAAATGCAGAGTGGTGTTGATGCTGCTGGAACTTTGTCTCAAAGAAGTCAGGAATGTTGTGCGCTGTCTTCCACGTGCTTTTTTAAAAATGTATACGCACCCACTAATAACTAAATTGTTTACTCCTTTTTTCTCCATACTTATCCAAGAAAACCTAACTGCCGTTTCTTGATGATGTTATGTAATTCTCTCTCGTTGCCTATATTCCATAACACTTTCTCATTAGTAATTTTGAGTGTCCACGGTGTTTTTTAAACAATCTCCGAAAATCCACATCTCAAATAATTTCAAACGTGAGTCCAGGACTCACAAGCATTGAGCAGCGTTGAAGTCATTTATGTCTGAATTATCTTTAATTTTGTTTTCATTTTCAATTTTAAAACGATCAGGGCGGGGTTGAATTATGTAGATCTCGCTATTGCAATTCGTCTTTTTTTTTTTTTTATCTCTGTGATATCTTTACAGTTATTTGTGATAGTTGCACCTAGATGTTTGAACCTTTCACCAGTCTAAGCAATTCTCCTTTGCTGGCCAAATTAAATTACAGATCTTTATCTTTCTTGGATACAACAACGCATTCTGTCTTTTTCACATTCAGTAACAGTCCATGTGTTTCGCTGATTGCCACTAATTTGTCTAACGTAAAATGGACGTCTTCAAGAGTGTAAGCCATTAGTACGACGTCATCGGCGTATCTCATATTTGTCAAATTGATCCCACCAACTCGTATTCCTTTCATGTCATCAATTTCTCTGAAGATCATCTCACTTAACATATTGAAGAGGTCAGGTGAGAGAACGCAGCCCTGTCTTACTCCTTTTTAAATGTTAAATAACGTTTGTCTTTAATATCATGATATGCCAAATGAATTTTAGTGTCTCTTAATATAAGATTATGCACATTGGTCGAAATGACCCATTGCACGATTATTATATTTTATATTTTCAATGATAAAACTTGAATGTTGTGAAGCTGTGATTCTGAGAAAGATGTTGGTGTGATATTTGCCAAAACTCTTCATTTCAATTTACATATTCATGAAAGTATAAATAGAGCAAATAGATTACTTCCTGTCAACCATAAAAGTTTCATATGAATAGACGCATTTGTATTTATTACTTTTTATAAATTGTTGATAAGATATGGTTTAATGTATGGGAATTGTATATTGAGTCCTTTGTTTAAACGGCAGTCTATCGTAATTGAGAACGTTGAGAGAAGAGCGACCAGATAATTAACAACTAAAATCATGGCATATGAGGAAAGACTGAAATATCTTAAATTGCCTTCTTTAAAGTATAGAGAGAAAAGGGGTGATCTTGTACAATACAAAAAGAAACGATAAATTTGAACACCATCCACACCAATCATACATTCATTTTTTGTTTGAAAGATGAAACAAAATACAAATAAATCCCATTTTTATTCAAATTGACTGTATTCCAT
>JBBPCV010017222.1:2500-10192 GCA_037974505.1 Plocamopherus tilesii
TTAGTTGAATCTTTTTCTTAGATTCCTCAGGCTATTTGTCTGCTGATTAAGTACAAGGGTGCAACTTTTTTTACCATTTCAAGAAGTTTATAAACTGGAAAACTCTGACTTCAGGAGTATCCTAGGTCATGCAGACATGTTTGAAAGCGTTTGAGGCAGGTTGCATTATTAAAATCTAGAAGCACTCTTTCAAAACACTGGGTTAAGGACCTACACCACTCTGCATTCCAACTTATAGGTCTAAATACAAAACAATTATTTTTATTTTAGCTTTTGGCAACAATCCTGATTGATGTAATTTTCCATGGATCTAAAAAAGGAAGCAAACAGGTGCTTTTATATTGTTCCATTTCATCTTTCCTTTTCTTCAACATCATGAGCTGCTTTAAAAAGTTACCTATGCACTATAAATGTGTTGTTTTAAGTCAGGATTTATCATAAAGCATACGGCTGGATCTAAACTGTAGTGAAAGATGGACCAAAAAAACCAAATAGCTTGGATTTTTGACCTAATGAAATAAAGTCATGATAATGTTTGAGACTTTGGTCATATTTTTCGTTTCAAGTTTTTGTGATCGTTCTTGCCTTTTAACTCATCTGGAAACAGAGGAGAGAAGAAAAACAACTGTCCCCACCTCTAAGTAAAAAAAAAAAAGGTCATCACTGATGTTGATACAGCAGTTTCCCTTGTCAACGGGGGCATTCACATGTTCAAAGAATCACATATTCCCTAAACTAAATTTGTTATGGAGGTGATTTTGACAAACACATATCAAGACTGTATTGCTAATGCCACATTTGAGATTCAAGTGAAATTGCATACATGGCATGAAAAGAAGTCTTGTTCCAAGAAGAGAAATAATAAAGGAATTTCATCCGTCTTGTTAGTTTTTGTTTGTTTAATAATAAATTCCACTGTACTAAAATGAAATCCCACAAAGAAACAAATTAAATACAAATTTTAAATAAATAAAATCAGAATGTAAAACCTTTCTGTAATTTATATTATACAAGATGACTAAGGTTCAGGACAGGAACACATGATTTAAAAAAACATGCATGACTCACTCACATTCTAACACTACGAGAAATTGTTTATAAAAAGAAAGAAATTTGGATATTATTTTTACATAAATATTCTTAAAGCCCATTATGATGCCCTGACTTTTCTGCATATTTCCTCTGTGAATTGTGAACATGTAGATGAGCCTCCCAAATCACCGGTCAAGTGCTGAAATTTGAAAAAAAAAAAAACATAAGATTTGTTGGAATATTGAAAGAGTACAATGTACAATATAAGAAAACTTAAAAAAAAACAACAAAACCTGTCAAAAAGAAAAGCAACAGTCAATGACACATCCAACAGTTAATGAACATTAAAAACAACAATGCAGCATAGCTGTCTCAAGCCCCCTGGGATCAAGAAAACATGTTTGAGATATAAGTGAGTTAAAAAAACTCTAGGCACAGACCTGTAACTGTAAATGGCGCTAAACCGTCTGCAATATTGAACCATCAAAAATGATTGTATTCGAGCTGTTTTAACAGAAAGTTCAAAGGCCAGAACTTTTAAGTCTAATATCTTGATCAAAACGTAATATAATGCAAATTACACTATAACTAAAATATAATCCTTAACTAAAATATAATCCTTTTAAAAACACTGCAGATTGTGCTAGAACTAGATCTGATATCTTTCAACAGACGAATTTTCAGAAAATTCTCCCACTGCCTCATAATGCATGAGAACTTGAAGAACAGCTTTCAAAATACAATGAGCATTATGCCAATAAATGATCGCACCAGTCAAAAAGAAAGGCCTAGGCAGCTTTATCAATTTTGCTAAAACTAAATTTATTTCCAGGAGCAAGGTTTGAGCATTGTACATATTTTCTTTCGCATTTCTTAAATCTTTTAAATTCCTGATTTTCTTTTGGTCTGGGTCGATGGGTGTGGAAGATAATATAAATTATATAGTATGCCTAGCCAGGGGTTGAGTGAACACATGCAAATGAAATACCTTGCCTAGTTCTGCTGCAATGAAGCAGCATACTGCACACCTGTCATTTGCAATAGCGAAGTATGGATGCTTTGCTTCACTTAATGCTCTAGACTTACAGTAACTGTACTGTCAAGAGAAAATGAACAAATTGGCTGTTCAGTAGAATTTTGTTTCCAAGTTGTGAAAATAGCATAGAGCCAACATTTGCTGGGAAATGTGCAGACCTGTAGGCATAATCAACTAGAAAACCATTTGACAATGCTTGATTGCAGTCATTACCGCTGAGATCAAAATGATTGGTAAGTAGCCCTATCAACATCGCATTCGTCTCTCTATTTGCTCTTCCATGGAGAAAAATGCAAGCTTTATTGACATTATTTTGAGACTGATCTGTTTGACATCTATCTTTGATATTTCAAGATAATTGTGGTACTAAAACAAATAAAAAAAGAAGAATTAAAAAGGGACAAAGGAGAAGGGGAAAAAAAATAAAAAGGAGAAATTTAAGTTAGAAAAAATGAGTGTTTGTCCTGCCATCATTGGCACTAAATATGACTTTGAGCATATTGCTTGCACTCTCTTGCTAAAAATAAATCTTGTGTCTCCATAAGCATAACTTGAGGTACAATTCAAGAATAACTCACCGTTCCTTCCCGGATTACTTCAAAAGCAGCAGACTCAATACGATCTGCAAATGAGTTGAATTCCATATAACGAAGCATCATCACTGCACTAAGCAAAAGAGCAGTAGGGTTGGCTTTGTCTTGGCCAGCAATATCTGGGGCTGTGCCATGAACCTTGATAAAAAGATAATATTGAAAATTATGTCAGATGCCCTTGCTCATAAAACCAAGCTTTTTGACAAAGAATGGTGTGAAACTGAGTTTGAATCCATCACTTACCGAGGATAAAAGAGCAAAAAGGAGGCACACAAAGGTAAAAAATAATCAAATAAAAAAATCTGATCTCAACTAACAATGTTTTTTTCATCCCTACTTAATTAATCTGCTTCTTATTTTTGAGCCTTTTAGTGTGTGTGTGTGTGTGTGTGTGTGTTTCTTTTTCCTTATTTGCAAAGGCAATTGATGCTTTTGTTCCAGATCCAAGCTACATATTAAAAAAACAAAAGAAAACAAAAATAACATTTAATACTTTGACCAGACCATCCATCTGAGTTTGTTTCATTTAAATACAACCAAAATTTGTCTTCTACAGAACTTATACTACATACAAAAACTAGTCACTTGATCTCTTCAAAAACTTACCGATTCGAAAAGGGCACCTTCCTGTCCAATGTTTCCACTTGGTGTGACACCCAGCCCACCAATCAATCCAGCACAGAGATCACTGAAAATTATATCATAAAAGAATAATAACAATGTATGTGTTTCTACTACATTGAAAAATAATTACTATGAGAAGACTACATTATTAATAATTATAGTACCTATATTCAATAAACGCTTTCAAATTTGACTGCCACTTTATTATTGCTAGGGAGTGGTGGTTATCATGACTTACCACTCAACCTGATCTGTCACCCCAATTGTCGTATTGTTCTCATCTCTCTGATCCAGTAAGGAGGTTTGTATATCTACCAGGAGTTCTCTGTCCATCTAGCTTCCCGATTGTAAACAAATTCTCCAGTCCCTCTCTTCTCATTACATGTCAAATATATTTTCTCTTCATTCTTTCTCTCGTATCTACTAATAAACAGTCTGAGACATTTTCTCACTTGTTTTCTTTTCTATTTTATCATCATTTCTATTCCTCTACTATTAACTAGAATTCATCGCTTACCAAGAATGTTATTAGATAACTACAACACCCAAAAAAATGGCACACAGAGGACCTTATGGTCATAGCTAGAAAAGTTTAACCTTGCAGATGACTTGACATGGTTGTCTCACAACTATTATCGACTGAAAACCAAAACAAATGGCATTCAAAAGGTGTGAAGAAGAAGAGGACTCAAAATACACCTTCTGAAGTTAAAGTCTAATACAAATGGAAATGTACAAATAATTGACACACTTCTAGAGGAAGGGGACTCCTTCACTTATTTAGGAAGTATCATTCATGGCACTGAAGGAAGGAGAAACTGATGTCTGGAGTCTGGTTAGGAAAACCAGTGTAGCACTAACAAATTAGCGTAGAACTTTTTTTTCTTCTAATAATTTACTAGCTAGACACCATCAACAATGAAGAGTTGTAAAAAAAGAACAGTTCAAGATTGAATTGCAACTCAACGAAAAAAAACCCCCCAAAAACCCCCCCCCCCAAAAAAAAACAAACAAAAAAACAAAAAAACAACAACAACACCAAAACAAAACAAAAAATCAGAAAACAAAAACTGTCTTACTTTGGTCACGTGAAAAGGCATGTCATTTTAGAAAAGCTTTTATGGAAAGCATGGTGGAGGGGTAAGGGCGGAGGAGACAGACTCAGCAAATGGTGGTCACAGGACATGTGCCACTGGATGAACTGCCAAACAACAGAATGTGGAAGAACAACAGAATGTGGAAGAACAGAGCAGTACAGGAACATGTACTTGGCAGCTGAGAGGGAGGCTATGTCTAGGAAGGATATGTCATGAAGATGAAGAGAAGAATAAAGACAAATAGACATAAAAAGCAACCCAACACTCTTACCTCAAAATATCACCATATAAGTTAGGCATGACCAAGACATCAAAAGGTGAAGGATCTTGAACAAGCTGTAAATAAAAAAAGTTTTACACTTTGAATATAACCACCAAAGGCATTTTAATCCTGGATTGCCAAAATGCACTTCGCTTGCTTCTCAAAATATTATTCATCATTTAATTGGAGGCAGCTACTTTGTGTGGACTGATACTCAAAGAATAATTATTCCTTGTATAATTTTTTCCAATCCAACAACAGTAGAGTCCTCTAAAGATAATTTCATTGGGACAAGATCAATCTTTCTGCAAGTTTATCTTATCCATTTCCAAGGGAAACAATCAGTTGTTACAAAATTTGTGGTGGGTAAAACTACTAAAAAGTAAAAGTCCTGATAGACTGAAAGAAAGAATGTATGATAGGCCTAAGCCAGTCTGGATCACATAAGGGGAAACTTGGAATTATACTTCGAACTGATTGGGTGGAGAAGAGAGAGAGTGAGAGGCCTAGGAGACCTACCTAGGCGAAGCTTATGCACATGTGTGTGTTTAGCAATGCAACAAAGCCAGACGGGGGTTAGGGGTGGAAAAAAGTGACCACTGAATATTGGGTGTTGTGCTGAGGAAGAATCTCTGTGCAACTGCAAGACATTTTTAATATTAAATTTAATGGCATCATGCAATGCAGGCCTATCGGTGCGTATGCTACAGTAATCCTTTGTTGTGTAGCCTTACCCCCCCACCCCCACCCCTCCACGCAACTGGCTTTGTGATCACTGTCTTGTAGAGTGTAAATATTACTATTAGTAATTAGACTGCGCCTATCACTGTGTGTTTAGCAAGTAAGCCTGAGCAACCAATGTTGGTATTTCCCAAAAGTGGGAAGGGAAAGGCCTTGGTGAAAGAAAAAAAAAGTTTATTTTAAACTGAATGAGTGCGATCCGTGTTTAAATAAACCATACTTTGTTTAGTAAATAAAAAATAAACGAGACCTAAAGACAAACTTTTGCAACAGGAGCAAAAATTGTAATGAAAAAAACATTAAATCTTAAGCATTTCTTTGTTGTAAAGGGAAGTATTCAACTTTTCAGTTTTCATATTTGATGTTTAAACCACATAATATTTGTGCACTTTCTGAAGAACCTACTTTGACAAAAAATACAAGTATTGAAAATTCAGGCCACAGTGTGTCAGCCAGAGCTTAGCTAATGAGATTGGTAAGCTGACTGGTAAGCCAAGTAAGTGACCAAAAGTGATTCAAAATGAGCCATTAGTTAAGGGGCTAGTAAAGTTTGCTTCTCCTGAAACAGACTAAATAATGCTACTTTATGAACATATTTCTGTTTACATATACTGTGCTTTGGTGACTCCTTCTGAATCATCCCAGCAATGTACAAAAATGTGATCAAATTGCCACAATAATCAAGACATAGCAAGGATTTACTTATAGAATGAGAATTATCAGCACAGTAAAGCTAATAATTATGATTACCTTTGTCATGTAGAATCATTATGCTCACTCTTGAGTACATTTTACAATCATGCTAATTCTCTTTTGCATTTGTGAATCCCATTTTCCAATAAGACAATGCGCACAGTAACCAGTAAGTTCATTAGGACTAGTATGGTCTTATCTAACCTAAATCTACATTTATAATTAACTACAACATAGCTAAACTATTAAATTTTTGTGGTATGAAACATTTCAGTATAAATTTGTTCATCTGTAAACTACTCAAAATATGCTGAATAAATTCAACTTACATTCAAACAAACTGTATCCAAATACATCTCAGAAAACTTCACATCTTTGTTTTTTGATGCCACCTCACGACAGCATTTTAAAAACAAGCCATCAGACATGCGCCTATCCAAAATCAGATAAAACAGAAATTAATGAAAAGAAAGACACATATAAATATTCAATAAAAATTGTATACTCATCTCACATTCAAGAGATATGACAGGTATGACAGGTTTATCAGAGGATCAAATGGTGGAGGCAACCATGGACAAATGGTCTGTAATTTAATTCTTTTTAAGGAAGTTTATTGCCACTTGCATCATTACCATGATCATAAATATGATAATATACATACGAGGCAATAACACAATTTAAACTTAATCACACAACAGGTCAATGTCAATCATCACAGTGCTGCGCCCCGCACGGCGTACGAGAACAGGCCAAAAGACGGTATTTTAGTTGGCCCGGCCAAACCCTTCTCGCGCCCTATAAAACGGCTTAGTGGTAATCCGACCAGTGACCGCAAGCCGTGAAAAACGGGGAATCCCCGCCTAGCGTGGCAAGTCCCACTTTTTAAAAAAAATTGCTCATCTTTAGTGATCAATAGCAAGCTCTATATCTCTGATGATTCTTTGATTCAAATTAACTAAGCTAGTTTCATTTACTGTCTGTTTCTGTGAGAAAACGTGATTTCTTTGTGATTTCTAGATCCCATTCTATAGCGCGTGGAAAATAAAGTGTTATGTGACCTTTTTGCATAGTTTCTGAATTAATTGATTAATTAATATCTCCAAAACGACATGCGCTTTGTACGTGAATTTAACACCAATATTTCGGTTATAAGTTAGTCTTTTACAGTGGTAAATATAATATCCATATCAGTTATCTTTGTGTGTCTATGCCAAATTCATACTGCAGAAGTGGTGCTATAATCATAACCAACACTACATTCCGCTTGTAAGGCCTATACGCTATGCTTGCAATGACGAGAACCGTGAGGACATTGACCTCCACGATTCAACTCCCTTCCTCTCCACCCTCACCCAACCCCCAACCCCCTTTGATGCGACCCAACCGTCCTTGATAGCTCCGTAGTAGTATGAAGTCAGTACTCACTATAAAACCCCATGACCAGTCCCTGCATGCCTCAACAACCCATGGAGGTGACGGATGTAGCTGGTTACTCACACAATGCTACATTAGATCCCCCTCTTGAACGCACTGCCATACAACTAACTCAAAACGGCCCTATTGCAACATCGTCACCCATTAAAGATACAACATCTACAACTACATTTAGTT
>JBBPCV010017333.1:0-10190 GCA_037974505.1 Plocamopherus tilesii
AACCTGTTTAAAAGGAGGGGCCAATTTGAAAAAAAAACCCAACCCCCCCCCCCCCCCCCCCCAAAAAAAATAATATTCAAAGCTCTGTCATGACGTTAAACTTTCACAACTGAAATAGCACGCTAATGTGAAGGTCATTTTTACCCTTTGTTATTTGCACAGGCAACTAATTAATTGGCTGAGAGATTAGAGCAACCCAAAAATGGCCACTTGGCTGAGATCAGCCAAGCGACCTACATATGTTTCATATCAACAGCTGAAAATGTGAAAAAGGTATGAGGAGAGGGGGTTTTGAAACAATCATTAAAAAATGACAAAAATGACTAAAGCTAATCTGTCCAAGGTATTCAACAGCATATAATATACTTAATACCTGAATCTTGGGTGGTTGGGGAAGGAGGTACATGTGGTTGGAAAGAACTAAAAGTGATTCAACTTACACCTTGACCTTCACCTTGTCTGATCACATGACCTTCACCGCACTCAGCGAACACAGAGAGAGATTTTACATTGAGCTGCAGAGGGACTTCCTGATATAGAGCAGGAGCATTTATAAATTAAATAACTTGTGGGGTTTTCCTACTGACTAAACCAATCAGTGCAAGAACATCAGACCTAACTTTTGAGAGGCTGTGAGGCTGAAATCAAGCCATGAATGACCTTTTTTTTTTTTTTTTCTGTTTTCAGGTAAAGAAAAAGATTTTGTATCATAAAAAAGAGCTATTTGTCAAGGGAAAAGGAAAAAAAGTAAAAAGTCCAGTCTCACCACAGTGTTGTGTGTTCTCAGGCACAAGTCTATATTTAATAGAAGTGAAATAAGGGAAGACAACACAATAATAACAAAAAGACAAAAACAAACGAAAAACAACAAACAAACCACTCTTGCCACACACATACATTTAAGATGATGATATTTGCGTTTTAGATGGGTTGGGTGTCATTTTCATGTTTGAAAAGAAAGGTGAAAGACAGATGAAAAAGGTAAAAGAGTGATGAAAGGAAAAAAAGGAATTTTGGGCCCCTCCACCTCATCCCCACCTGGATTCATGATAATGAAGCAGACCTTTCTTTCTACCACTTGAATGATTAGGAACAGACATACAAACAGAAAAAAAAGTGCCATAATGAACTTACACAGACACCAGGTGACGATCAAAGCCTCTTTTGGGAGGCACAGTGCATAACAGGTGAACTATATTTTATGGCTCATGTTTTTCAGTCAGCCTCTCAGCCATAACACAAGGGAAGGAGCAGGAACCCATTTGTCATAGTAGATTCCACTGCTGTCTAGCCTGCTATCCAACCACACAGGCAAAAGCTGTGCACACAGGTGACGGATCTCTTCAGTCTACTAGAGAAGTTATTCCCAGTTACCTGAGAAGCTGAGACCACGGAATAAACTTCATTCAGCCTGTGAGAGGCCCAGGTAGTCACTGAGGCATGGTAACTACATTGGTAAAGAATGGGGGAAATGGGGTGTGAGGAAAAGTGACCTAATTGTTTTTCCCTCTCCTATGGTTCGCTGGACGGCCACTCAGTCATGTTCACAACTCCAAGGCGTTGGCTCTGCAAATACACACGACTTTTAAGTTACATCACCGTCATAGATGATTTATTCTTTACTTGATACAATTACTAATTGTTAAAAAAAAAAATGTTAGTGCATTTTTTTTACTTTATCAAAGTCTGTCTCATGAAGTAAGTATACAAGTAATGCAAAAAGATACTTATTTACTTCTTTTTTTTTTTTTTGCTGATCAAAAATTCTTAATCATAACAAAAAATAGAACAAAAAAGTGAAAGAGAGACTCTCCAAGCCAGTTAAAGTTCCCCTCCATCAAACGATGAAAAATTGAAAAATTCTGCGAAACCCAAACCTATTTTGAAGTAAAGAATATCCACTTGTATTTAAAGAAAAATGCATTGCACCTAAAGTCCTGAATGCATGGACTAAATTCCAAGGTCTGGAATATCAATATGCAAGCCCATCCTTTACAGAGGACATATTTCATGTAAAGAATTCATGTGCTCTGCTCAAATAACAATTAATTAATCCAACTTGAAATTACCTGAATGCATTGCATATATTTTAGACCTTGGGTAAACTGTCGCTATATATGTTTGACTATGTGCATAAAAGTAAAATATTTTAACTAACTTGTGGGATTTTTACCAATCCTTACAACCACTACGGCTCAAGACTACTGGTATTTAAAAAAAAGATGGCTGGAGCTAAATAAATTCTATTATAGAGATATTATATTATACACTTTCTTCTGTGATTGTCAGTTTCGTTATGAGTTCTTTGAAAAAATAAGTTTACAATAAAATTTCCAGTACATAATTATGCCAAATAAAAGGGATCATGAATCTGATATGAAATGTTTCATATCTTGTAAAAAAAAAAAAAAAATTGCTTTATGTGCTTAATCCCTTGTATCATTGAGAAAAAGCACAAATTACAAATTGCATTACCAGAAATCATTGTGAGTCATATATAAACCTTTAATTGATCATAGTCTTTGGATTTAAATGAGACCTTTGCAGCTTTCTTATTCTGAACACATGTGTATCTTACCAAGACCACGCGAGGCTACATCAGTTGCTAAAAGAATAGGAGTTTTCCCACTGCGGAATTCTGAAACAAATTTAAAAAAGGGATAAATCTCGATTAACTATGAATTTAACCTTTTGAATGAGGAAATGTAAACAGCAACATTACTGAAATAAATTTACAACACCAAAAATGATCAGAGATACACATGTAGCAAAGATGACAACAAAAGTTAGATACCTCTTGTCTAAATAAAATCGTTTTTGTTTTAGCTCTCTCATCAAAGTCAGAAAATTTGTTTCCACCTATACCAGTCATCTGAATCACCAAACATCACAAGCATTATCTAAATGTCTTCACATATTCTATCCTTAAACTGTATCATAGGAAATCTTCTTTTCTTCATCAGGAAGTTCAAAATTCACTATTCACTTTCTGATGTGGTTTTCAATTCTCTTTTGCACCAGTACAGCTTTCTAAATCCAGAATATTTTAATAATTTTAATTTGCTTATAATTTCAGTTCATATGTCTGAATAAAGTTAACAAGAAAATGTATTGTTTTTCAGATTAATAATGGCCTACCATTCAAAGCCCAGTCTCTATCTTGTTGAGATTTGTCACCATGAATACAGATAACTGGCCAGCTGAGATAAATAAAAAACAAAAAAACAATAAAAATGAACATCTAGGGTAACGAAAGAGTAGGTTTATTTTTTTGACGCAAACAGACTGAATCAATTATGAAAATTATAGGGTTTTTTTTAACATTTGGGCTGGGAATAAAGTGTTCTTGCGTTGTTTTCAATCTATGGCATAAAGTTAAGATACATTTGTTTATTTTTCTACAACCTTACACTACAATCGCCATTGAACAGGGACATAAACATGGCAAAAATTATTTTTAATGCCTGCTATACCTGAAATGGTCAATAGCGACATCATGTAATTCTATTTAATCATCCATTGTATGTCATAGAACAAAATTGCACAAGACACCTGGTATTTATGATTATAATCACAAATAACTTATTAATCAAATGTAGTGGGGAAAAAAGAACTGATTATAGAAGAAAGCAATTTACCCATCTCTCTTCATTCTACGTGAGATGTCATCAGCTTTTCTCTTGGTCTCCACAAATATGATGGTCTTGTTCTCCTTTTCTTGCATGATTTCTGATAGCAATTTCACCAATCTAAAAAGGAAAAAACAACAGAAATTAGGATGCAATATCAATTAAGGCAAAGACAAAGGTGATAAAAGGGAACATAAGACAAAGATGTACAGGGTCAGAAATGTATCACAATACATAGGAATGAACTCTCAAAATGACATGAAAGTTCAAACTGCAAATGATATAAAATTCTCATGGATTTGAGTCTATTTTTCAGCATTGGTGAGTTTTGGTAACTTACTTATCTTCCTTCTCGAATTCCATGCAAACATCAATGATCTGTAAAATATTATGATTGGCAGTCAGCTGCAGGGCGCCAATGTTGATTTGACAATAGTTTTGGAGGAAATCCTCAGCCAGCCTCCGCACTTCTTTAGGCCATGTGGCACTCCACATAAGAGTTTGGCGGTCCGGCTGTAATAATAATTGAAATTTAATTCAATTACTTTATCAATCCAAATAAGGACAATTCATTTGCAGGATAGGCATGTAATAAAAGTATATAAAATGCATGTTAAATGTATGGATGGGCACCAAACACGTAAACAATTCACACGGTAACAATTCTAATTTCACAGGAATACTCATAAATATTCTTAGTAAGAGTAAATGTTATGCTAAAGTCCAAGACAGAGATATCCATCAAACCAACAACAACAAAAGCCCAAACAAAACAAACAACAAAAAACAAAAACAAAACAAAAAGAAAAGAAAAAAAAAATGAAATTCAGTCACTTACCCGGACTTGATCTACAATCTTGCGAATTTGAGGCTCAAAACCCATATCCAGCATGCGATCTGCTTCATCCAAAACTAAATAGGTGCATCTCCTCAAATTAGTTTTATTAGATTCTAGAAAATCAATGAGCCTACCAGGGGTTGCGATACAAATCTCTGCTCCTGCAATAAATAAAACAACACATCAGTTATACTTTGAGCTCTATTCCATATCATGCATCACATATATTATATTTACTTCCACAAGCACATTCATTCAAAAAACAAAACAAAACAAAATTAAAAGCAAGTATAATAAATGTTATGAAAAACTCAATATAAAAACAGAGACATTACCTTGCTCTAAGTCTCTTATTTGTGGTCTCTTTGGGGCTCCCCCATAGACACATGCATTACGGATTTGAGATAGCCTCCCAAATTCCTGAGCCACTTGTTGTACTTGCTGTGCTAGTTCTCTCGTAGGAACCAGCACTAAACACTGCCAAGTTAAAATAAAAACATATGCAGTGTATATGTGTATCATTTACACAATAGAAAAATCAAGCAATTATGATATTGAATGTCCATTCCAGACAACAGACTCAGTCCCTACTACCAGTCTTAGGCTTTGAATAAAAACTACTAATATGGCAAAATCGATCTCCACAATTATATCATTTATATTTTATCTCCCAATTATATCTCCCTTTATATCATTTGTAGTGTCAAGTATAATGGAGTCCACCAATAGATATGTAATTACATTCCACAGTATGTGTGTAGAGAAACAAATTTTGCAGCCTCATAAATTATATTGAGCCTCTTTCGAGTCTGAACAATGTTTACTGGAAACCTGACTGACATAAGCTTCACCTCTCTCATGGAGATTGAATACCTTCATCTCTTTTTGGTAAGGACCGCCTCCCTTTACATGTTGATCTTGATTCCTGAAGTCTATGCTTGAAGTGTAGTTTTTTCCCCCTTCCGTTTTAATAAAAACACAACACCTTTTAATGGATACTCACAATTGGTCCATCTCCTCGCTCAAGATAAGGTTGATGAATAATATGAACAATTGCAGGCAGTATGAACTGAAAAAAAAGTGGAAAAACCAGCTTGTGTAATATAGGATGAAACTGTCTACTTGCAAATATTAATGATTTTGAAGAAAAGCCTCTTATGTGCTGAAACATATCATTGATTGCTTTCATTCAAGAACACTGAAACTTGTAATAA
Organism: Plocamopherus tilesii; assembly: GCA_037974505.1. Classification (NCBI taxonomy): domain Eukaryota; kingdom Metazoa; phylum Mollusca; class Gastropoda; order Nudibranchia; family Polyceridae; genus Plocamopherus; species Plocamopherus tilesii. Next base: position 5,682 of record JBBPCV010017333.1, read on the forward strand.
AATAAAAGCAAATTAACATTAGTGAAAGCAAACTTTCTTTTCAGCCCATTTCCATAGAGGTGAAGAAATGGTAAGGAAGAAAAGAAAAAAAAATGATGACTTACAGCTAGGGTTTTCCCTGAACCTGTCTGAGCAATTCCAACCATATCAAGACCTGACAACGCAACAGGCCAGCCTTGTGCTTGAATTGGGGTCGGAGACTGCCAGTTGTTTTTACGTATCTGATTCATTACAAAATCTGAAGAATAAATGACAGGAAATATATGCAAAACAAATGTCAAATTTATTTCTTTTCTATTGTTTTCATGATCATAAAAGAAAAAGAATAATTTCTCTGCCAAACAAATGACATTCTCGTCTAAAGCAGTTTTTGTGTAATATTTAAACAAGAAAAAGAAATTAATATGATCCAATGTTCTTGCAATCTTTATTATCAAAGACGTATCTCAATACTAATATTTTCATTGAGAACAATTTATGTCCTTTTAATTGATCAGTTGACGGGAATATTCTTGAATCCAGACAGAAGTAAATGCCATCAATTAATGGCCTTAGACCATATATGTAAAACGAATCAGATGCAAGTGGCCACCCCTTTAAATTACAGACTTACAATTTATCTCTTCTTTGGCATGCATCAAGTATACAATGGCTATTTTCCATTATTTGTTGTTTTCTTTCATATTGTGGACAGACATGTTTACTTTGATTTCATGCAAACCTGGAAAATTTCCTTCCTGGAATGTAAAGACTGGTTTTGGCACCTTCCTTCCACTGAATGTAATTTGATGAGTGGAGTAGAATTGCTCAATCTCTGGCTGAAATACAAGAAAAAATATCAGAATATAATACGCTGCCATTAAATTAAAAAAAAAAAAAAGAAAAAAAAAAAAAGATGTTTCCTACTGGAACATAATCAGGTCCTTTACATTTGCCTTCATTAAAAAAAAAAAATTTTTTAAAAAATGGACAAATCATACTATGGATTGTATTACAATGACAGCTTAAAGAGATTACACACGTTTAGGCCGTGTACCTGCATACCTGACTTCGACTTGTGACACTAGGTGATTCCTTGTAAAAATTTTTCTCAAATCTGGGTAGCCTTGACAAATCCCAATGAGGTTTTTTTAGATTAGCCCCTGGTTGAGTGCCTTTCAAAGATGGCCTTCCACCTCTGTCCATATAGCCGCCGTGATCACTTCTGTCTCTATCAAAGCGGCTACCCCCTGAACGACTTCCATATCTGTCATTCCTACAAAATGCATAAAGCATACAAAGAGAAAAATTGTAAATCGCTGATGACACATTGATTCATGCTAATAGTTCGATTTTTAGAACCAAAAAAGTAAAGCTTATGCTAATATGACCAGAAAAATTGAAATTACTTGACCTCTTTTGTGCAACAGAAGAGGGTTTAGTAAGACCAGATGTCCATCTAAGGACAAGATCAGACTGAACGAAAACTGGCCACTAATTATAGGAAATGGAACACCATCCTATCATATGATACAAATTCAATGAAGTTCTGTCAGCCAAAATGACTTGACTCTCTTCAGATAATAAGGGGTTGGATGCAATATGGTATGCAATACTTTTGTCAATATGTTGAATGAGTCATGTGTGATGGTGTCAGCTATAGTAAATTATTATTTTATCTTTTTGCCTCTCAGAAGAAAAAAAACCCGATCGAATATTGTAATCAGCGCCTCAAAATTAGCAAACTAAATATGAATATATATATGCATATTTTGACTACTTTATTTATGTGTATTTATTGATTCAGAATTTTATTTTAACTCTTGTCATTCATGTATTAATAGCTATATTAGATATATTCATAACAAACTCAGGTTTAGTGGAAGATAACAATAAAATCACATACTTAAGTGACCAGTACTAATTAAATAAAAACTAAGTCTAGACAGGAAGAAAATGAAATGTAAAAAAATTGAATACTTTGAAATAAAAAAGTGATACGGAAAACATTAAAGGAGAAGCCTGAAGCTTTAAAAAATCATTCCTGAAATCTTTTAAAAAATACAAACAGTGACATAAATGAGATGTAGGATAAAACATTAAAGAAAACTTAACAAAAATCAGTGGTTGGGACATGTCTGCAGAATGCAGCCCTTAGCAATCCAAGATGCTCTGAGATGGACACCACAGGGACAAAGGAGAAGAGGCCACCCCATGGAAAGATGGAAAGAAGGACTGGAGAGAAAGAGATGAAGGAACAAGAATGGACATAGGGCGAAGTTAGCAAAATGGCGATCAAGAGAGATGATTGGCAATCCTGAGTGCCGGCCTTTTGTGTCACCTTACACAGAGGAAGAACAAGAATTACAAAAGTCATAAATATATAAAAAATATATAAATAAAAACGTAGGCCTACCAACAAAACTAACTTCAACCCAAATTCAACAACCTTGGTTTAACAAAGAAAAACAATTTGCGCGCAAAAAGAAGAAATTTATGGTTTTAAATGAAAAATTGCAGCTCTGAAAGAATTAAAAATAAGTATAAAAAGAAATAAAAAGGCAGATAGAACAGGCATGCAGGTCAGACCATACTGAATATAATGTGTAAACAATATGATAAATAATGACACCAACAATAAAAAGCTTTGGGCAAGAAGTAAAAACCAAGAGCACTATGGTATTTCAGACATAATCAACGATAACACTGTAATTGTGTAATTCAGGACCTAAAAACTGTGGATACCTCTCAAAGAACAAGGCAATTAATAGACCAAGCAATATTACCACTTGAAGCATTTCAATTTCAAATGAAAAATAATCATGCCAGATATGGTGCTCAAACATTTACATTACCATCTTCTAGTGTAGATAGTCATATATACAGAAGATTTTAAACAAATCTAAAAAATATATTCATACTTCCCGAATGCTTTCAGATTATAGAATAAACTGCCAGTCAGTGTAAAGTGCAGTAAAGATACAGAACATTAACAAGAAAAACCCATAAAACATAGATCTATATAAAACAATGCATTCATTAACATGTTGATTCTAAATATATATATTTATTATAGATCTAGATCTAGATCTATTATATATTATATACTAGATCTATTTAGATCTAGATTTAGCGGCGTGTTGACAAAAATACTCTGTTGACTAAATCTGTCAGTTAGCGGCGTGTTGACAAAAATACTCTGTTGACTAAATCTGTCAGCTTCTATATAGTTATAATCTTAGATTTTAGATCTAGATCTAGATCCAGATCTAAATCTTCTGTCTTTCTTCTGCCTAGAGGCAGCAACAATCAGTACGGAGCCAGTATGGATTGAAAAGTGAAGTTGTGCTTGAGCTTGGAATTCCAGGAATTGCAAGTTCTCCTAGATTTCTAACTTATCCTCAAGCCTATAGATTAATCATTTGATTTCAGTTTCAATTAATTTCACTCCAGGTGTACCCTTGCCAAGCTAAAAATGTAGAAAAGCCAAACAGTGAAGTGATGCGGAATCGACGGATGCAAACAACACGGCTGGGGCGGTGTCCTAATAAGCTAGATCTAGACATCGGCGAATGCAAGCAGCAAACCGCTGCCCTTCATTTTCATTTTCGTTGCTCAAACGCCCGCAGTCTACAATGTAGATCGTGATCTATAAGGTCTAAGACCAGAAACGCATTTGGGTTTAGGTCTATACACTTAATCTACATACCCGCGGCCACGGTCACGGTCTCTATATGAAGACATCTTTAGCTCACTAAATATCTCAAATAAATCGCCTAAAGTCGTCAGGAAATTCAAGATTTTTCCAGGTGAAGGGCTATGGTGGCCAACTCCCACTTAGTGCCACTAAAATCTCCTAGCTGGCGAGATCAAGCCGCGGAGTACTGCGGTAGTAGGCGCAATACATTAGTTACAAATAGTTATTTAACTCATCTCATTCAATAGTTTCTACTTGAATGTGTATCACGATTGTTAAATTATAATCAATTAAAATAAAGGAATGAAAATAGTGCAACATGAAATCAATTAGGCACGAAGCAGTTTCCTGCAATATACAGACTTCAACGAACTATTTCTTGTATATGGTAAGCAACTGAAAAATTACATCAAGACTTTTTGGTTTTATGTAGTATTCTCCCCTGTTCATGAAAGTGCTACAAATCTGTGGGCCGTAAACAGAATATATATCAACGTTATTTTATTATTGTTTGTCGTGGAAACATTGAATGATTTAGTTTTCTGTGTCAGTTTTTCAAAATAGTCTCAATAAATCACATACGTACATTTGCCCCTAGGCTGATGATGATGATGATGATGATGATGATGATGATGATGAGGAGGAGGAGGAGGAGGATGACAATGACGATGACGATGACGGTGATGGTGATGGTGGTGGTGGTGGTAGTGATGGTGATGGTGATGATGATGAGGATGAGGATGGTGATGGTGATGGTGATGGTGATGGTGATGGTGATGGTGGTGGTGGTGGTAGTGGTGGTGGTGGTGGTGGTAGTGGTGGTAGTGGTGGTG
>JBBPCV010017444.1:0-10189 GCA_037974505.1 Plocamopherus tilesii
ATTCAGGGCCTGCGCCCGAGCCGGAGTTCGCGTAACCGTGCCCTGAATTCAGGGCGTGCGCTTCAGGAAGGTTAATTTGATATATGATCCAGGAATTTCACCCTTTGCCTTTGCGGCCTGAAAAAAACACCAGGAGTCATTGCCTTCTGGGCTATATTCATGGCGTAACACTTGTAACAAACTGGTTAATAGAATCATAAAATATAACACATCACATTATGATTGAAGAAATTTGTTTCTTGCTCTCTCTTTCTCTTTTGAGAGCTCACTTCTAACATGCAAAGTTTTAGTGTGATTGTGAATCCATAAACAGGATTGAATGAGAAAATAGCTGAAGTAATGAAAGAGGATATACAGTAGTTTTTAGTTTATATTCATCCAAAGTACAATGATGAAATAATAAAATGTATATAAAATGGAAATGCTATGGCATGTGTAAGCTGTAAAGCGTTGTCGGCTATTTAAATAAAATGAACTGCTTTTAAAGTTCTTTATGAATGGGACAGGGCCCTTTTAAAAAAAAAAAAATTAAGAATGTCTTGACAATATTTTAGCCTGAATAGATGAACTACAATAATTTTGATATACTCAAAATAATGCATTATTTACTTAAAAAAAAAAAAAGGTCTGAACATGAACGGCATTCACAAACCTGTCCGTATATCAAGGGAGACTTTACCCAGAATGTGCCCCTTTCTTTGACGTATGCCACACAGCCAGCACAATTCCATGGATCATCAAGTCAAGAGGTATGTTGTATGATCAAATATTTATTTAATTATAAGTTGGTTTGTTGGTTTTTTTGTTTTTTTGTTGTTTTTTTTTTAAGTTCAAAAGAGTTTAGATGGCCACCTCTGTAAATATGTAATGTCATAAATTGGCACATGGGCAACCTAAGCCTAGGCATGCTCCTTATAGTAATTATAGATATGTGTTATTTATTTGATATGTATTGAACCTAACTTCAACACCAACGCACTCAATGCTTGTTGTTTCTTCTCAAAGCTTTTCAAATCATAGTGATTGAACAAAATATCACCTTTATAATAATACACCTGTTGACGTTTGGTCTTCAGTTCATGCCCATCTGCATGATGTTCGATGATAGTCAATTTTTTGTCCTCCATCTGATTAATTTGATAGGTGTGCGGGCCACGACCGTACAATGCATTATGCAGGGAGTGATCCAGGTGTGAAGGGTGGTTCATCTAATTTTCATTCAAAGTTGGATAAATGAACCATTTTAATACGAAAAAATACCATTTCTCTACGGCAATCAGTGACGGAGTGGGATAACCAGATTTTTAAAAATCCGACAGTAGAAAAAAATATAAGCATATTTTTTCAATATTTCGGCTAAATGAGCATGTTGGATAACTGGTATATAAAACAAGTAAGTCAGTGTCAGCACAGACAAAATGCAGATAGAGAACCAAAAATATATTTCATATATATATAAAACATATATTTCATTTTCATTTTTTCTGTGAATGCACCCCCTTTAACTGAAGCTGCCCCTCTCCCCTTCTTTTCTCGTTCCCTCCTTCCTCTCCCTCTCCCTTTCCTTCTCCCTCCCTCCCTCTCCTGCCCTCTCTCTCTCGCTCCCTATATCTCCCCACCCTCTCTCTGGCTCTCTTTCCCTCCCCCACTGTGAGTGTATGTGCATGGTATGGAAACCCCAAAAAGGTTAAAAGCGAAGGCATTAATGTAGAACCTCACCAAACAGATAATGAGCTAAAAATACTGAAAACACAGCCTGGGAGGTAGCGAAACAGATGGAGGAGGAATTGGGAATATTTAATTCCTTTTTGTATTTTGATTTAAGTAAATTCCATTATGAAAGCTTCAAATGCAATTTTCTCGAAAACTCTTTGTTTGACACTTTCTTTTATCTTTTCCTTTGCTTTTGATCAAAATGTCATGAAATTTGGTTTGTAGTTGCCAACCTAGAAATAGTGAAATAGAAATATCCCCCTGCCCCTCCTCCCTCATGCAGGACTAAAAAAAAGTTTACAAAACAATTTTTTTTTTAATTTATGAAAGGTAAAATAATGATTTTTGCAAAAAGTTATGTTTTTCATGGTAGTGGATGGTCTACAGAGTGTAGGAGTTGAGTTTTTTTTGTTTGTTTTTTTTTTTTTATAAGAATTTTATAGTTTAAAATTTGAAATAGTGGCTGTTGCCATGGCATTGCACACAAAATTAGCCACTTTCATTAAAATTTTATATTCTATTAGAAAGGGTCCTGACACGAGAGATTAGCGCATGAACATAATTAGTGTATTTTCCTCTAATGAAGTTAGATAAGCATCTGAAGCAAGAAAGCTGATTTTATTGGGGAATGTTCTGACATAGTTAGAATGTGATTTTAATGTATAAAATTATGCATGCATTTAAACATTTTATTAATGTTATCAATTTTATTCATTGTATCTTACAGAAAATTGCGTGCATGAGTTCTACTTTTAATGAAGATTTTATTGCCACGTCATCAAAAGATGGAAACATAGTTGTCTGGGATATAAGCCACATTTTAAAGGTAATTTTTGTTTTTGTTTTAGTTATTATTATGATGATTTATTATTAGCACAAGTTTAAATGACTCGCTGACTTAGGGAATGTTCATGTGTCAGTCATCCAGCTAGGATGCCTCAGTTGGCTCCAACAATTTACATGAGTTGTTTCCGTTTTTTAAATTAATATTTTGTTAGTAAAAGTTATGTATATGTGTGTGTGGCCATATTTATGAAAGTGTTTACCAGATACTTTCTAGAATAATTTATGTAAATTTCTTGTTGATAAAAAATGACATATTGATAATACTCTTTCCATCCATATAACAGGTGGATTATGGTGGAGGATCAAAATGATTTTTATCAATCTTTACTTTAAGTTACTTGTAAGTCAGGCTTACAATTTTTTTGCCCCCATTACAAAAGTTTTGGGAACCTTTAATTTTAAGATAAAGATTTAAAGCTGTAATTGTTTTATTTGGTGGCTTTGGTATGCTTTATTCAACATTCAATTTTCATGGTACATCTCCTGCAGAAATATTGCCAATTTGATATTGATACCACCAATGCTCTGGTTGCTGTGAAGACTGGTCTGCAAATTGAACGTCAGGAGACATGTACCAGTGGTGAAGGCACAAAGTAAGTTTTGTTAATATGTTTCTATTATGAGAATAATGAAGATTTTAGGCATTTGTTATCAGAATAAACCATCATTGTCATGAGAAATTTCCCTCTATATTTTCATTTTCTTATCGTAGAAATTGCTTTGTCTGCTATATGAAATAGTCACTGAGGTTGTCAAGATTGATAACATTTTTGCCACTTAAGGAGATACTTTCAATTATTGATGCTGTGGATTTGTCCTTAATGTTATTGTTCTGGTAAGTTAACGTAATTTTGAGAACAATATAAGTTCAAATGTGGCAATCTGCTTCTTTTTGAATTATCATTTTCACACCCATTATGTGTGCCAATGTATGTGAATATGGGCTACAATGCATATTGTGTTGTTTTATATATCTTGATCAACAATTAACAATTTCTCACTTAATTTTACAAAATTATGAAAAAGGTGTACAATTGTTATTTTTGTATAAATGTGCTTTCAGAAACAATACTTTAGAAGGCGAGCAAGTTCAAGAAATTTCACTTCATGAAGCTCAACCTTTGAATGGTATGCACTTTCTTTTATCAATTTCTTACATCAGAAATTTATATTATTTTTGTAAAGAAGAGATATCAAAATAGGTATGGCCATCATGAGTAGGTCTGAAGATTGTTGAGGAAAGGTAAAATTTAGGACAGATATATTGATTCAATTTGATAGTTGTGAGTAGGTCTGAAGATCGTTGAGGAAAGGTAAAATTTAGGACAGATATATTGAACTTGGTAGTTGATTTTATCGATCCTTAAAGTCTTACAATTTTTTGCCCCCATTGCAAAAGTTTTGGGAACCTTTCATTTTAAGGTAAAGATTTAAAACTGATTTAAATCAACATTCATTTTTCTGTTTGTTCAGACATTTTCAGATACTTTTTTCTTTGCCTGCTAGAAAAGTATTTCTTTGAATTTGTTCTTCATATTATTTTCCATCATTATGACCATCTTATCATATCCTTATATTTTTTCTTCTTTGACTATTACTTATATTTTAGAAAAATATCTACCAAGTAATTTTTTCTTTTCTCTTCTTCCATATTTCAGTTGTGTTATGTGATTGTTTTCTTTGTTTCATGTCCTAATGTCCTCCAAATATATATATTTATAAGAGCATGTCCTCTTCATAAAAGTCTACAGATCAACAAATCATGACAGTATCATGTGTTTTCTGACATTATGACCATTTTCTTTCAAGCCCTTCATTAATAAGGTTGAGAATTTTGATCCCGGTTGATGACTGGTTGCAACAAGAAAGTCACTGATCATGTGATGGTGGAAATTGATTGGCCAGCGCAATCAAATAAATGATAAAATACCAAGCACCAAATCAGAAAGACTTAAAAACAAAAAAGCTGAGAAATGAATACAGAGACAAAGATTATGGAATCAAAAGACAAGTACAAGAGAACAAAAGAGAAAGAACCATACAAATTGCTAAAGTAGCTTAGGATTCGGCAAACAAATAGAATATAAAAACACTGTATGACTTAATCAAAGCACTACGTAGTGGTAAATCTAAGCAATGTATACCATGTCAGACGGTGAAAATAACATTTATAATGGAAGAGAGAAAACCATGAAAGGGTGGGCAGAATAATTTACTGAAATCCTCAATAAGTAAATTCTGCTAATGTACAAAAATGAATTCAGTGGTAAAGAAAGCCGAAATTGAATTAAGGTTGCAGAGTTATGGGCCTTAAAGCTAGCGATGTTTTTTAGTTGTTGTTGCTCATCTGATAAATATTTTCCTGTTTTCAGATACGACACAAAGACCTTCAGATGATTTGCTCGTTACTGCTTTGTGTGTGGCAGATACAAAAGTTCAAGAAGAGGGTGCTACCTCTGTCAAGTCCTTTGTAAACAACTCCAAACTTTCTGTGATATGTGGTGTTTCCTTGCGTTGCACAAAATCTCAAAAAAGTGAAACCCAGACTGTTCCTGGCAGTAGTAGAACTGTTCAGCTGATGAATGAAGTGAATGAGACTGTGAGCCATGAGTCATGTATGTTGCAGCTTATAACGGATGAGAACGGATATTACTCTAGCGAATTTCACTTACCAGAAAGTTTACTTGTGCCATACATAATTCTGGTTTCATTGACTGAGAAATCTCCACCTCAAGGACAAGGAAGCCCCTCTAAAAAGGGGACTTCCCCGTCAACAAAATTAGGTACCATTAAAGATGACACCAGTGTGCCACCACCGACTTTGTTGTCAAATAATACCGATGACTGGTTGACGCCAGGAGATTTTGACCCAGATCCCGATTGCCAGATTGTTGGCTTCACTCCAGCACCCGCAAAGAAGGCCAGTCTTTTTGCTGGATCTTTTTCCAATGAGTTGAAACACATAACAGATATAAGCAATGGTATAAATCTTTTCTGTGATGCCTTGGATTCATCAATGGCAGAGCCTGTCACTCCTACCAAGCCATCAACCTTCTATTTTGCCAGCTCAAGTGATTCTAGTACAACATCAGTTTCTACCTTCAATGGTTCTCCCAAAAAAGAGCCACCCATTGTCTCGGGAAATGTAATTCAGTGTGTAGAACTGCCTCACATTTTTCAAAAAGAGCACTTGGAAATTTCTTCTATCGTCCCTTCTCTTGATAAGCAACATGTGATAGTGGTACTCAGCACCAAAGTCAGCTTTTTAGAATCACAGGCACAGACGGGGGATCCCCTTGTGGCTGAAACACAGAGTGCTTCCTCTGACCTTTATTCAGGTGGTGGTATTCTTGTGTATCACTTGAAGAACGAAGGTATTGAAGATACACCTTTAGCACACACAACTGTAAACTCGCCCAGAGATGTCATCACAAGTGTTCTTTTGCTACCTATGGAAGTTGAAGATCAGGTAAGATATTAAAAGACCTCTTTTGCAAGTATGTGTGTTTTTTGTGTTTTTTTTTTTGGTCTTTAGGCAAATTTACAAAGAATGTGTTGGAAAGTAACTCTTTTAAGTTAATTTTTCATGAAGTATTTAAATCCAGTCTTAATATGAACACAGAATCCCATATTAGCTGTTTTGAAATTAATTAGATGTTATGTTTAACAGATGATCATGTATTGTGATCTTGTGTTGTGTTCTTTTGCACATGCCCACTAGTTAATCATAACCTGGGAATTTTACAAGAACATGCTAGCAAATGTGTATCCATTGTTTTGGTCATAGGGTTGGGTTTTTTTTTTATTGCAAAGCTGAGAAAAATTTGTTCTATTACCATTGGGGCTGATAAATTAGAATTGTTATCAACAACCACAGCCAACAGTTGAAGTAATTATATAATTATATTTGTTCTTTGTGGAAAATTCCTATGGCTAAGTCGGAATTATGGTTAGTAAGATAGTATTTGCTATGTTTTGCTGTTTTATAATTCAAATAGATCTATTTTTCTTCTTCTTAAGAATCATTAGAATTGCAAAGGTTCCTTTACTTTTCAGGTTGAAGAACAGGCCATGAGTGAAGGAAGGAGAAATAGTTCTGCAAATGGTTTTTCTGGGGCCATTGGTCATTTAGTCATCACAACTGCCTCTGGGGATCTCAAGATCGTTTCTCTTTCAAATTTAGCAGTGACAGCATCTCTTACTCCTACTCAGGGTGAAAAATATATTTCAGCTACATATTGTTCTGGTGAGACTTTTTCCACATGATTAACTGTGTTTTTGTATTGTATTGTTTGTTTTTGCTGCATGAAGTCAGTTTGATTTAAACAACACCCCAATTCCTGTGACTAGAAAAAAACAAACCCAGATTTTTTTTTTTTTTTTTTTTTTTAAATTATTATAAGATGGAATCAACCTTCATTAACTTACTACATCATACATGTAATGGGTAGAGTAAATCAATCAATACGAAGCATTTACCTCCAACCAGTATCTATGTCTTTATTATGAGGGACATGTATAAAATTTTGCTTTATGACATTCTATGACCATGAGAATATAGGAACGTTTAGAATATATTGTGCAAAAGATTTGACAGTGAATATTGCCTCTTGCCATACTTAACAATTGCCCGGTTACTGGCGTTCCCGAGAATGAGTTAAGGTGCCAATATCTACTCAGAAATGAGTATGGCCTTCCCTGTCTCGAGAGGTTCATGCTTTGAGCAAGAGAGGATGGTGGTATGGCGTCTTATTGCTATTTAACTTCTACTTCAGATCAATAATTTTTACAAAAAAGAAAAAAGAAAGTATCAAATTCATTATCTTCCTAGTTTGAACCCTCCTCCATCACCAATTCAACAACGTCACTCCTCAACACACATCAACTGCCAATGAGTTCTAGTCACCGTGATCTCTTAAGGATACCCACTGATACTGAAATTCATGTCCTGTCCCTTAGCTCACAAAAAATAGAGAAAAAAAAGCCCCCAAAAAGTTAACAGATTGTATGTAGTCAAAGGAATGTAAACATTATAGGGTCATTCTTTGATCGCTCACCCTTACTTTTGAGTGTCACTTGCCACCTGTATTAATACAAAGATTGTGCAGACGAAGATAGACCTGTTGTCCTTTTGTTGTCAACGTGCCTTCAATGAGTCAAAAGATGAAAAGTACATCCCTGATGTACATCTGGATAGGTGTATGTTACGATGATTGCTGGGTGACTGTGATTGAGTGAGCACTGTCCAGATCATCATTGGTTGTTATCTGGATCACACATTATGTGTCCTTACACCTGTTTTACCCATATAGAAAAAGACTTAATTTTCAGAGACTATTGTAATAACATGTCTTTTAAAAATTGAATGATCTGACCTTGAATGGAAAATCTGTAAAAGGTAAAGACAGAATACTGGACACTTTGTCTTTCTGGTCAGTAAGATTGAACATTCAAGGTCAAATTTGATTCTTTGAACAGGCATTTAGAGTGTTTTATAGACAAAAACATTTATAGAGAAGTTGACATTTAGTTGGTGGCAACTCTACTGCAATGTTAAAGTTTGTGTATTCTTGTTGTCATAACTGTTTTTGTTATGGTTGTAAACCATTCCTGAGGTGAAGAATTTGGTTCATTTATTTTTCATTTTCTCCAATCTTTACCACACCAACCCAACCAACCAGGTATTGAAAGACTGTGTGCCTGTAGTGATAATGGTAAGCTTCATTTCTTTGATCTGGATGTGATGGGTGACAGGAAGGAGTCGCTGACGAGTGTTCACCAAGTTGATGGCTTTGAGGTCACTGGAGATGTCTCAGCATGCAAACGGGCCAAGATGGATGAAGATGTTTTTGATAATACAAGTGAGCATTTTTTAAATTATAATATTTTGTTTGGTTTTTCTTTCAAGAAAAAGTCAATAATTTCTAGGATTTGTTTTGATTATGTGGATGGCAAATACAGCCTCTAAAATCTAGGACTTTTTTTACAAATGTTTTATAGCATTTTTATCCTTAAGAAATTGTGAACAGTCATTGATGTTATGTTTTTGTAAGGCTTGTAGGCTATTTGCTTTCTTACATATTGCTTGGTTTTCGTCTTTCCACTATAGTTTATTATCTATAATCACCCATGTATTTTGCATTATTTGTAATTTTTAAGGTTTGGTTGTGTAGATAATAGTTTGATTCTGTGAGTTTCTTTTTATTTGACTATATAAGTACTTGGCATTTTTCTGGGTGGTCTTCCATTTTCCAGTCTTTATCCCATAAGGCTTGACTTAAGATCATTTCGGAGTACCAACTCATATTTCAAGTCATGAGACCATTCCTTATATATACCTATATCAAAAGAGACTGGACCTGACCAGAAGAAAAAATATAGTTTTGGATGCCTTAAATAGTTATTAATCATAGTGGAAGAAATCATTTCCCAGTCAAATATCAAAGATGTCTGTACGTGTTTTGTAAATTCATAGTGCTTATATTCAGACACATTCAGAAATTTTGATCATTCTGAGAATTCAGTTAATTTGTGGTCATGTGTATGTATTTCAAATAGGTTTTTCTTGATTGGATTCTCATTGTATGTTTTTTTGTGCAACCATGGCTGTTTCTTACTTCACAGATTCAGACCTCCTTACTAAACAGACACTCGGTCCAGACAATCTCACCCAGCTCCACAGTTTGACACAGTTTGAAAACTTAATGCCACGGTTTACCGCTGTTGTTCCTCCTTGCTGGTCTGAAATCCAACAGGAACAGCAACAGCGTCGACATCCACAGCATCTGCAGCAACAAGGGGAAGCTACTCAACACACACGTACTTGGAAGCTGTCACCAGATTCGGGGTGGGTTCTTATTGCACTATTTACTTCCGAAACCCATGAACTTTGATCCATTAAGTTGATGTGAACTTAAAATCATCAGTGTCGTTAAAATGCACTGAAAATACGCCCATACATATATTATGGTTACTTACACTTCTTTTGGGTTTATTCATGGCTGTTTTTTTGTTGTTGTTGTTTTGTTTGTTTGTTTTTTTTTAATTTTTACCTTGTATTTGCTATTTTTTCCCTTTGATGGGGTTTAGTATGGTAGCCTCTAACTTTGTAAGCATTTGGTCTGATTTATTGAATGTAAATGAAATCTTTTCACTTGCTGTTGTAATTTAAAATGAAAAATGAAATAAACAATTAATAAATTATTAAAATTTGAGGTAAGATAAATTGTTTTTGGTTTGTATCATGGATTTAGCTGAAATTTAAAGAAAAATATTGCGTTCTTGAATGATTCTGTCAGGCAAACATGGGATGAACATTTGATGGAGATTCTTTTGCCCAAACCATGTGCAGTTGGGCATGTCGACATTAAATTTTCTCTACAACCAATGAGATTATGCCAGCCAAATCTAGAGGTGAGTATTTTTAAATTAATTCTACCAGATATGTTGAAGGATGTGCAAAATATTGTGTGGTTTTATTGTGTTGACCAAACTATTGCCTGTACCTTGTGAGGTTTCATTGTGTTGACCAAACTATTGCCTGTACCTTGTGTGGTTTCATTGTGTTGACCAAACTATTGCCTGTACCTTGTGTGGTTTCATTGTGTTGACCAAACTATTGCCTGTACCT
>JBBPCV010017555.1:0-10188 GCA_037974505.1 Plocamopherus tilesii
CTACCAACTACTACTACTACTACCAACTACTACCAACTACTACTACTATCAACTACTACCAACTACTACTACCACTCTTGATTCTTTCCCGCAGCGTAACATGCTTTATTTAAATTCATTGACACTTCAATCACATTCAGTTATAATATCATGACATATAATACTAGTAGGTGCAAATAATGTGTATCATTTTGATTTTTGTTTCCCAACACTGATTCTCTGTCACTGTAAGCTCTCAAATGCCCCAGGTATATAATATGTATTTGGCTTGTCAAGAAGGGGCAGTAGCTACATAATATAAGACATTTTCACTCTCCATCATGACTTCATGCTTAAGTCGGTGTTTCCAAGTACTTTAATTCTTGTGATTTCAAGAAAATTGGAGAGATTTTTATGGAAGTACATTTTTCACAAAGGCAATGATATTCAAACTAATTTGTCACACAATAGACTCCATATCACAACTTCATCATCTGGTCAGCCAAATCATAGCATAGGCCCTGCCCTGCCATGGTGAACAAAGGAATAAAGCCACCCTCTCATGAATAGTGAGGTTGAATAGTCATTTGGCAATGTTTAGTGTAGCATAAGATTTAAAAGATTATCTCATAGATGACACAGTCAGTAATAAGTGGGAGGGGCAAAGAGGTACACTCAAATGACTTGTAACTGTAGACTATTGATTGGTCATTTTTGCAGTCAATCATCATTCAGTTTATCACTGGACGATCTACACAAAGGGTGTTCAGTGATTAATTTACATGAACTTTACATTCAATTACAAAAAAATATGTAAATTCATATACTGTGCTACCCTGCTTGCTTGACACATCTTAAAACCCACTCCGCCTAAATAAGAAAAATAAATAAATAAAATTCCACTCTATTAATCCCAGAAGGGAAATTATCTTTTGGTTTTTAACTGAGAACCGAGCGTCAGTCGCAAGAGCAGCACCGCAAACGTAGGCAATCTATGTTAAAAACCTTGCCCGAGGATTTAAAAACACAGCGTATCCACTGGGGCTCGAACCCACAACCACATTTTCTGTGTCACCTGAAGAATAGGCTATAAGGCAGAGACTATTGACTACTGTATTTTATTTTTTGTGTTTCTTATTTCAGGTTGGCATGGATAAAGCAATTACTAATCTCACCACTCCCCTTGGACAGCTGAAGGAGGAAGTTATGGTTTGTTACTTTTGTTGTTCTTTCTTCTTTCTTTACAGTGGAAGAGGAAGAAAAAGAAATCATTTTTTGTTAAAGTCATCATTGGTTGGCTGCTATTATAATTTGTGCATTAAATGTGTATGCCTATATGCCATCCTCACAATTAATAAAAAAAAACCCAAAAAAACCAAACAAAAACTGTCATCCATTTTGTTATTATATCATTTAAAATTATAAAGCAATTAAGAACATTTTATATTTTAAATGTTGTTCTTGTTATTATTATTATTATTATTATTATTATTATTAATTTTGGTATTATCAGTATCTTGTGTATATTTAATTGTTTCCTTTCTGTCCCAAGAGTGTTCAAACTGCCATGAACCAAGCAATTCAAGCTGTACAAGGAAAGATTCAGCAACAGTTGGAAATACAACGGAAGAAGGTTTGTGTTTTTTTGTTTTTGGTTTTGGTGGTTTTTTTGGGGGTTTTTTTTTTTTTTTGGTACGATTTGTGTTCTAGACTTTAATTTCATTTCCTGGTTAAGCAGTTTGTCATGGGTTGTGGTTTGTTTATTGATAGTAGGTTGCTCTCTCTTTCTCTATCTCTCTCCCTCTCCCTCCCTTACTCAGTCATAGAGGATACAGTTAGATTGATTCCCTGCTTTTGAATTTTTTACTGGAATGTTATTGCCACTAAAACAACAGCCTATCTGTAGTCTATTATTTTTTTATATTTGTTTAATAATAGATTATCAACCATTCCAGCATGGATCAGGATTTTTTTCTGCCCCATTCTCATTTTTTACAAAAATTAATTCAATATACTCTTCATTGTGTTAAGTCAAAAGTAATAATGGACTATATGTCAGGTATCAGTTATTTCAACATCTTTCTTTTCAGGCTGTTCTTCACAGGCTCATCAACATCAACAATTCAGTGGATAAAATAGAAAAACTTCTTGGCATCCAACAAAATATATCTCCTTCAAATGTGTCAAGGTCTGTATGAATAAGATTGGTTTGATTTATTCATAAGGAGTATAACATGCTTTTCTTGTGTGTTTGATAATGATTAAATTTTGCACTTTTTTCTCTTCTCTTTTTTTCTTTTTCAAAAGATTTATTTCAAAGGAACTTTTCCTGTTCAGATTTTATCTTGCACTTTGCATATAAGACATTAAATAATTATTTTCTAACAATGGATGCTGCCCATGTTAAGAAGTTTTCCTATACTTCTTGTCTCGGATTTATATTTTCAGTGACTTAACAGGCCCTTTGATAGAACGTGTTGCTACAGAATTTAACAAACTGCAGTTTTATGTGACTCGTAGTAAAGGGCACCCATTGGTTGAGAAAGTGAAACCGGTAAGTTAATCCAATATTTTTATTTGAAAGCTTTATGACCCATTGGTAAGTATCTTGAAGTTACATTTCTAAAACACATCTTCATGTGTACTCAAGGGACTTGTCAAGTTTAGGTTTGGGAAAAACTTTATGTCCAATATCTTGTTTATTTGTGGGATTCAAAAATTCACTTTCTCATGACTATCTTTCCCTCAATATTCAATATGCAGCTATTT
This sequence comes from Plocamopherus tilesii, assembly GCA_037974505.1. NCBI lineage: Eukaryota > Metazoa > Mollusca > Gastropoda > Nudibranchia > Polyceridae > Plocamopherus > Plocamopherus tilesii. The sequence goes on from JBBPCV010017555.1 coordinate 2,749, forward strand.
GACCTGTGGTCAAAGTAATGATTTAATTTAAAGTACTCACCAAACTTAAAAGCTAAAACAACCTAACCAACAAGAAACGTTAGTCTAATTCTTCAACATTGTTTTTATTCTTTGTAAGCCACCTTCAAGTTTTTGTTCATATTTCAAAATGATGCTTTACGTTACGTTAAAATTTTCAGCACAAGTCTTTTCTTTCAAATGTTAATGGTTCTGCACAATTTCTTCATATTCACTCAACTTCTTCAGCGAATTGCTGCTATCACCACTACATTACAATACAGTTTGGAAGGAACATTCTTGTCAGGACTAGACTCTGGAAACGCAGGAATGTTGCGACAATGCCTACGCACCTATGCACTCATTGATAAGACACGGGATGCTGAAGATTTATTCAGGGAACATGTTGTTCGTCCCCACATGGAAGAGGTACAGTATGCAATGACATTGTAGTGATGAGAGAATTTTCTTTTAATACTTTAAATATATTCAGTATTACAACCAAAAAAACGAGAGAGAGAAGATAAGGGGAGTTGATATATGAGTCTTCTTTTATTTCTTCTGTTTTAGTACTTTTCTTCAAAAGTTTTATCTTTTGGAAAACATATAAATTCACTGTATGACCATTGAAAATAAGAGAGTCCAGAATTTGTGTTAATGATGTAACCACTTTTTTTTTTCTTTTGTATCAATCCTAAGCTAAAACTTTGACATTGTACCAATGTTTTACTGATCTTAAGTTAAAACTTCAACTTTATACTAATGACTTACTGATCCTAAGTCAAAACTTCGACTTTGTAACTGATCCTAAGTTAAAACTTTGACATTGTACCAATGGTTTACTGATCCTAAGTTAAAACTTTGACTTTATACTAATGATTTACTGATCCTAAGTTAAAACTTTGACTTCATACTAATGATTTACTGATCCTAAGTTAAAACTTTGACATCATTCTAATGATTTACAGATCCTAAGTTAAAACTTTGACTTTATACTGATGATTTAATAAATTATCCTTGCTAGGTCATCAACGAAGACTTTTTGAGAGAACACAGCAGTGACACAGCTGTCATGTATGATGAAATCCTGGCCTTCATTCCCATGAAGTGTAGTCTCCTCAATGATATCACCAGAGGCGGAAGGTACAAAATTGTATAGCTGAGATTTGATAATATCCGTACTTGTAATGGATTACATGCACACCTTATTATCAAGGTTATTAGCAAAGCTCTTTAAGCCAAAGAGAAAAAGAATAGTGAAAAGAGTTCTATCAAAGAATATATTTGATATACTTATTATCGACATTTGCATACTTTTAAACTTACTTAAAATAAATGTTTCCTCTAAACACTTAAAAAAAAAATGTATTTGTCCTTCCTTGGCTCCTGATTTTCTTTTAAATGAGAATAAACTGTAAAAGTTATGCCATTTCCTATGTTCTTTTATGTGTGTGTATGTATATGTGTGTATGTATGTGAAAGTTGAATAACCTGATTTGGTTTTATAAAACCGGAGAGCATAGTCTTTATTTTTCCCATCTTTATCAATTAGTGTAATAGATGGTAGACAAATTTTGCCAGACAATCTTTTTTTCCCCTCCATTCATCCTTGTAAGATTTCCCGAAATATACCTAGCTTTTCCCTTTTTCTCCCATTTTTAACATGATAGATCATGACCATTTATGAATTTAACAACCCACATTTTTGCTGTCTTTGTTTTGTCTTACAAACCTGTATGTTTCAATTTTTTTGCACTTATATTTATTTCTTAATTGCAGTCTGGATGGATGTGAAATATTTTATATTTTTAATTTGAATAAATGTTTCAAACCTAAATGTTTTCTTTCATCATCAATGAAATATGATTAACTATTTCTCGGTAACTGCTTCACTTAATTTAAGTAAAATTCTTATGTTTCTTTTCAAAATAACCATTCATTCTGCTTAAGAAGACTTATATAAGTACTTGGGGTTTGTGTTTTGTTTTGTTTTTTATTTGCTGTTTACATTGTGTGTATATTTGCCTGTTTGTGTCTATGTTTAACATTTTGTAACATTGGCACTTTCAAATATTTCATCAAAACTCCTCTACTTCTGGTTCTTCAAAGTGGAGGAGAAGTGGTCCGGGGCTATGATTTTGTGGTCAATGCCGTGTTCCCTGAGGCAGTCAATGGACTTGAAACTAGACTCTCCTCCATATTTGCTCCAGGAAATCCTGATATATTTCATAGTGTAAGTGTCAAGCACGTTGCAAAGTCTTTGTTGTAAATTGCTGTTGTAGCAATATTAACACACACAAAAAAAGAAGACAAAATAACCCTCCCCCTCCCCTTTTCCCTAAAAAAATGACTACTTGTGTATATTCCTGAAATTGTTCCATAGAACAGGAGCTTTCCTTTTTGATGTCATTGATGTATGATTATATGATATTTATTGTTGAGATGAAGGTCTCCAAATGCTGAATCTCTGAGATGCAGAGAGAAAACTAAAAGTATTGTATAAAGGCTTAGTCATTTAATTGTTGTTGTTTTGTTTTTTTAATTATACACAATTTTCAATACAATTGTTCACCAATATATTTTTTCATTAACTTCATGCTCAGTAAATTAGGAAATAGTGGATTCTTATTTGCTGTATAGTTTCTACAATGATTCATATTCTATTGTACTTTTGTTTTGTTTTGTTTTTTTGTTTCAGAAATACAGCACATGTATGGAATTTTTAGGTAGAATTGAAGAGGCGTGTGGATCTCTTGCAAGTGTGAAACGCCTGCGTCAACATCCAAGTTATACAGCTCTTATTAGCCGTTGGAGCTTGCCAGTTTATTTCCAGATAAGGTATATTAACTATTTATATTGCTTGCTTCTCATAAATAAATCAGTGTGGATTATAAAAAGGGCAAATCTTATGTATCATTTATTATAGAAGAGAATTTATAAGATAGTAATAGGGTTTTTTTGTAAACGAATCATGAATTCAATGAAAGAAAAATATTCAGACATGGGATGGTGCTTTTGTAGACCATGTGGGCTACACGCCAAAGGGCGGTCTGATCTTTGATACCGGTGCTCATTGTCTTGGGCAGCGAGGCGGGGGCTGTTAAAAATGGCCGTTCAGCGAAGTTAAGGGTTAGACTATGACAGCAACAATATTTAAGTACATGTATCAATTTAAATCATGTTTTTTTAAAGTGTAACTTAAAGGGCATTTTCTTTTTCTCTATGTGAAGGTTTCAAGACATTGCTGGATCATTTGAGCAGGCATTGAACACTGGTTTTAACGCTCCTACAGGTCTGGATGTCTGTTATTTAGTTTTATTATCCTCTAATAATAATAATAATTAGATAATTATATCATAATCTGCACTAAATACTGTAAAGTCAGATCAAATAGGCTTGTTGCTATCAACATCTTCATTACTATTACCTCCTTCATCAACAGCTTTATTATTGACATTGTTATTATTATTATTATTATTATTATTATTATTATTAACATAATCATATGTTTTCATTTCATCATTATTATGACTACTTTCAAATTTTCTTTCCCTTGCTTACCTGTATAAATATGTATTTATTGAATCAACTAGACTTTTTCTTTGTAACCAACATTATGTAATTCTCCTGTTTCTTCCTAACATTTTGACTCTTGAATAATTTGTCTCCTTTATAAGACAACTAATCAAAGTGATACAGAATCATTGTATTCTTTGTTGTGCAGTAGACTTAAGCTGCCATTAGAACTGGAAATAGTGAGATGTTAGGCAGACAACTGGGTAAATAACTCTTGCATGCATATATCAGTCAGCTCCCTTGTTGACCAGTTATTCAAACATGACCTTTAGATTAGTCAAACTTTCAGCTCATTGGTTATCTAATCAAAAAACCAATCATATCCTCCAATAAGGATCTTCTATTGTTCAAGGGTGGTTGTAACAAAGAATGCCACTTAAATTCTTACCTTTCAACAGCCATGTAAACCAATGAAAATTGTTTGAAACTTATTTGTCAACCACAGTGCTAGCTCAAATTTTGAAAATGTGGGATGAGATACATGCATTACTTTGCTTTTGATTGAGTTGTGCATAAACTCTATTGAGAGGCCGTTGACTATGTGACAAGCTTCAAACCTTTTACTCTGACACCGTGCTAAACAATACAGTGATGAATAAATTCTTTTATTAGGGTGAATAGTATGACGCTTATTATCTCAATATGACCAAAGTACAGAACTGCCCATAAGGTTGTGGTTGCCGTATGTCTGATTTCTATGAATGAATAAGGACTCTCACTTCAATTTTAAATGACTTCAAGTGATCTTTGAAACAAAAATTGACAACTCAACAATGATCTGTTTCTTACTTATGTATCCCTGAAGTGGGATATTTGGCAGACTTGACAGATCAGACAGGAACAAATTTATACAGTAATATGGTATTATGAAGAAGTTGAGTGCCCGGTGGCGTGATGTTAGGCAACTAAATCAGAAATAAAAGGTTACGTGTAATGGGAGTAAGTATGGGAATTTTAATAGCCCATATAATATCTTAGGTTGTGGCAGTCCATTTCTCATTAATGAGAACTGCGCTTCATCATAATTTATATTTATTCCAAGTTAGATTTTTAGACCATTTTCAAAACATTGTTCAATTCTAATCCATATAGGAAAGTATTGTTTGAAAATGTTCTTATCTTTTCTTTTTTTTTTATTACATTTTTAACAGATGGGAGTGAATTTAGGCTGATGTGCACTTCATCTTTATGGAAAAGTTTAATGACATGTTGGAATGACAAAGTCTACCTACATTCTCTCTGCCACAAGCTCTTCAAGCTTAACCTTCAGATGCTTGCTCGCTTTAAGTCATGGCTAGATGAGGTTTTGCAGGAGGAGGTAATTTTTTTCTTCTTTGCATCTATTTATCAATTGTATTCATTCAAAGAGTTTTCGCTCTACTATTATATATAAGATATGTTTTAAATGAGCCATAGATTTTTGATCATTGAAATATATCTTTCTCTTGTTTCTTTAATAATGTAATATTATCATCATATATTTTTTCCATGTGCAGCATAAAATTAGGACAGTGAATTAACATCTTGCATTCTTTTACTGTTACAAGAAGTAAGTTGCAACACACTAGTTTTGCTTAGTAATTTATATTTTTTAAAGCATAAAATTGATCATAATAGAAACAATGTACCATTACTAAGCAAAACTAGTGTGTTGCAACTTAAATATAAATATATTAAAATATAAATTTATGTATTTTTTGTTTGCCTTAATGGGCATATACTTGCAAGTTTTCTACAAAGAGATGATACCTTTTCATTTTATGTATCTAAAATTGTGTGGGGTCTTTTGATGTTGTGATATTTTAAAAAGAATGCAGCATGTTAATTCATCATCCTGATATTATGATGCATATGGTATTTTCAAAGAAATATGCTTGATGACATGAATAATTTGTCATTACTGAAAAGAATTTAAAATGGAAAGACCTAAAATATTTGCCTCATATCAAGGTTGCATCAAAGCAAGCTTCCAACAACGAGAATGGAAAGGCACGACCATCAACGCCTGAGAAACCCCAGATGTCATCTCATCACAGTTCATCTGAATTAGGACAAGGGGATGTGCGGCCAAGATCTGCTTCTCCCAAACCCAAAGAGACTCCACGGCCAAGTCAAAGTCCTGTCACCATTGGCCAGATGGTGTCCCTATTAGCAGATTTAGATTTGCTGGAGAGTAAGGTCAGAGTTCTTGCTTTTCAAATGGCTTAATAGTAGCTTTTGATTGACAAGGATGTTTGATGATTACTTTGTCTTGGTGGTGTATGGGGATTTGTAGGGTTATATTATCATTTTGTTTTGTTTTTTGTTGGGGGTTTTTGTTTTGTTTTTTCCCTTGGAAGAGAGGAATGGGGAGGGGATTTGTTTTTACTTTTTTATAGGGTTTCTTTTTCTTGGGTGTGGGGGATTATATATTATACGTGGTGGTCTTGTTTTTGTTTTGTTTGTTGTTGTTGTTGTTTTTTTTTGCTCTGTTTTATTGTTGTTTTTTCATGGTTGTTTGTTTATAACAGTAATATTTGATGTACACTTATATTTTTCAAGTGACTGTAACACTGTTGATGTCTTTACGTTTGCATTTAGTATCTGTTTACAATTGAATTGTTTGTTGTTGTCTTTTCACTTCAGATTTTCTGTATATGCCACAATATGCTTAAAATTGAAAATTTTAAAACTTTATTGCATTTATTTATGGTCCAACTTCTCTATACCACCACCCATGAGTCCATCATACTAGTATAAATACTAGCTTACAGATAGTTCCCGATTTGTTTTAATGCCAAGCTCTTTAAAAAGTTTGATTTTATCTCCTGAAATCAGCTGTACCTTTTTTATTTTGAAATTCCAGATTCCCGACCTCTTTGAGTCACTTATTCATCCTCACCTTGTCACGCTAGGATTTGATGAAATACAAAGCACAAGAGGTTGGTGTCTTTACCCTTGCTGACTGTATCAATTTTAAGTTGTAAAATTGTCAATGACATTGAAGTTGTCATCTCAATATTTAGAACAATGATCAACAAGACACAAGAAAGTCACCATTTAAGTCATCATGGGGTTCAAAGTGACTTGCAATGTTGATTTTCAGCTGTGATGCACAAACAAGTGCATTCATAATCTTTATATGATTCTTTCAGATTGTATGCAAATAATAGTGGTCATGGCCCCATTTCAAACTTGTTTAAAAATTCCCTATTACCAGTAAACATCACCTATGTGCATGGTGTTTGGCAACAAAATCAAGCGTGTACTTGGGTGGAATCCAACTTGTCACCCTAATTTTACAGGCACAGTAGCATCTTTTTGGAGTTGTGTCGCTTAATTTTAGCAATCACGGTTTTACAAGGCCTGTTACTTGGATTTCAGGAAAAAGGAGTGATTGATTGAGCATTCCTTTGTACGAAGTTAGGCCAAGCCACTGTGTACTTAATGATAGGGGTCTTTTTTACGGTGAAATTTCAGTCAGAGCAGAAAAGCATGCACTTGGGCAGCATCGCCTGCAGTGTTAGAAAAGGTTGATTATAGGCTGTCTTTGACATCTACTGAATTGATTTAATTACCACCCATATCTATTGTTTAACTACATATTGTTGATTCAAAGTACAGTGGAACTCTGTTATAGTGAGAACCCCCCTTTCCAAACGAAAATTGTCGTTATTACCCAGCTCTCGTTATTCCCAATTCCAAAGGAAACAACTCCCCACCCCTCCGTCCCCACCCTTTCCCTATGGCATCCCCCCCCCTCCCCTTTGCCGTTTAACATATGTACATACACACATACATACACACACACCTATATGCACACATGTACCACCGCCTTGAAGTCTTCCCCGCCTCAATGCTGACACAAACACATAACACAAACACACA
>JBBPCV010017665.1:0-10182 GCA_037974505.1 Plocamopherus tilesii
TAACAATGATAAAAACAATAACAATAATCATAATAATAACAATAACAATAAATGAAATGACATCGAGATATTAAAAACACTTAGGCAAAACATGGACGAAATAATCTTTCGGTTGGCCAGATGAAGATCAAAACAAAACAATATAAACAACAAACAACAACAGCGACAACAACGACAACAACAATCGCGTAGAACCTTCTCAGGATACCTCTAAAATGCCAATAGAGCGATTTTTATTTTTGTGGATTTTTTTTTTTCTATTTTCTACTTAGCCATCCTAAACATTGTCCACATTGATTTTGTCCGGAAGTGAGGTAGGAGATGACGTGGATATGTGTGTGTGCGGGTGTGTGTGTGTGTATGTGTGTGTGCGTGTGTGTGTGTGCGTGTGTGTGTGTGTGCGTGTGTGCGTGTGTGTGTGTTTGTGTGTGTGTGTGCGTGTGTGCGCGTGTGTGTACCATGATTTTTTTTAGATTATTTTTAGGTAGAAATGGACAGGATGATCGTGAGCTACAGTTGGAGGGTGGGTGGGCCAAGAGGGTGAGGGGTTGGTGGGGAGGGGGGGGTGTTATAGACTTGACATGCATTCTAGTCAGGAAACTGGCACGAAATGGTCAGGAAAAACAAACAAATGTGTGTGTATGTGTTTGTGAATGTGTGTGTGTGTATGTGTGTACTTGTGTGTATGTAGATGCACACTGCCTGATGTAAACACACGAATTTAGACGGGTACAAATACACATATCATTATGGCTGGCAAACAATACACACTTCTATCCCAATAAGCACGTCATGTGGATGACTGCTCTATGACATGGTAGTAGCACTACACACTTTTTTACACACTCACACACACAGAAATACACACTCACAAACACACACTCACAAACACACACACACAGACACACACACACCGATGCACGTCCGTGGAGAACAGGCAGGCTACCCGGAGGTACAAATCAGTGCTGCTTTGATTCAAACAATGTAAGCAATCGCTAGGCAATCATTGGTAGTAAACAAACCCCACCAATCAGAATTGTCCAAAGTCATCGTGGAACTAGATCTGCATAGATTCACTTTTGATTGATTTATTTTTTTTAGTTAACAATAATCATAATAAAATTGATGCACTTCGACGTACCATTGTTAGCTAGTAATGCCTCAAATAACTACACTCTACAAGATTTATCGGCTAATTATCACTGATATGTCCAGCGATTGGCTGTTAATATTTCTGATTGCTGAAGTAAGCGCTGCATGACTAGCTGGTATATGCGGACCACCCAAGCAGAACAAAGAATCGATAAAACACTCGACTGGCTTGTGCCGCTACAAAGTAATCCATAATTCTTCTCATTACGCCTTTCAGTGGCCCATCAATGCCGACTACACCTTCTCTTTTTCCATCCGTGCCGTCTTTTTTGCCGATCAAGTTTTTCTTTTTATTTCGCACCGCCCACATTATTTTAACCCTAACTTTTTTCCCGCCATTTTGGTTCATGATTTTCCTTTTGGCTTTTGCTTCATTTTAGTGCCATTCTTCAACTGACTGCTATTTCTCTTAGCGTCCACGTTGTGCAGGCAAGATATTTGGGTGGGTCGATATTTCAACATTAATCTAATTTTGGTCCGACGATTTTGTTTAGTCCTGGGGTTTTGTTAATACTTTTTTCTTCGATTCTTTGTTCAGGCATTTTTCTTTTAGTCTTTCCCTTGTTATACTGTTGTTTTCCTTTAACCTGATTTAGTTCTCAGTTGTGTCATTCATTCATTCAGTTTATATAATAATGATATAGTGGTTTCCAATAGATAAACATCAAGGTGTGTTTCTTCCATGTGCTCATTAGCAGTGTCTATCCTGTGTGGTATGTGTCCTTGATCACAAACTCCTCCATTAGGAATTGTATCCCTATTTATGCAAATAATTATTATGGCCTGCACAAATTGTGATTATGATTATGATAGTTCATAGCCATATAATACGCAAGTTTTATTTTTATTCACGTTTCGTTTGTGATTTAACCGTAACAAAGTTTAGTTTGTCTGTACACCTGTGATATTGATCCGTGAAATTTGTATCTGAAGATGTCAGCGAAATTATTTGCTTGATAAATTATAGTGCTAATGATTTGCGATGGAACTGTCAGTTAAGCTTTCATCGAAATATATGATAAATATTATGTCCATTGTGAAAAAAGGGAGAAGAAAAAACCTTTTCAAATCAAAGAAAATTTGAAAATGCTCATCAGCAGGTAGGACTAGGCTTACTACGTTGTGGTAATTGTTTGCCATTGCGCCGTGATGGGCGAGATGGCAAGGGGAAAAAAGGCCCATTCACATTAATTTCAGTTTGGTAGAATATGACTTGAAAAGCGAAAAAAAATAAAAACAACAGAAAACAAAAAACCAAAACAAAGTGTTTTTCCATGTCTCAACCGTTGATATACGAATTGAAAATTGTCTCAACGGATTTTCATTGGCTGATCCCCAGTGGGCACTGGATGTCTATACAGGATAAATAAATATGCTGTTATAGATATTGTTGGATATTGAGATATTACATATAATAGATCTACTAGCTCTATATTTAGAAATAAAATCTAGATCATACATTTATCTAAATTTAGAATCTAGATCTAGATTCTAGTTCTAGATCCAGAAATAAATTTAGATTAGATCTTCTTGATCTAGGCATAACTAGATCTAGATCTAGATAGGCCTATGACAGTTTCCACAGGTAAGGCTTAGGTCTCTAGATCAATCTAGATTATTAGAATATTGATTCCAGATCTACATCTAGATCTAGAATCTAGAATCTAGATCTAGAGATTATTTAGATCTAAAATCTAGGTCTCAGCTATGTTCTAATCGAGATCTAAATGTTGATCTAGAGACCTAAACTAAATCTAGATATCCAGATAGATTCTAGATCTAGATCACATCTAGATTCTAGATCTAAATCAGATCTACATCTAGATCTATATTAGATTTTTAGAATTCTTCTAGAAGCTGTACTTGAATTATCTTCCAACAACAATCTTTTTTCACCTGCGGCATGAAAGCTTACTATGAAATGGTAGACCTGTGTTGTTTAGATGGGACATTGGCAAGGTGGGTGAGAGGAGAATTAAAAAACTCAGTACCGGTAGGCCCACATCCAGATTCTAGATCTATGTCCATCATTGAGACAAGGAGACGCGCCAAACAAAACAAAAACACAGTCAACTTAAATAAGTAGGTAGATCTACATTGGTCTGATAACATTTTCTTTAAAAGACAGCTTGATCATACGTTTTTGTTTTGTTTAGTTTCGTTGTTTTTAAATTTAATTTTTTTATTTATTATTATTTATAACATTTTTCTTTTTTTGTTTTCATGCGTTGTTTTTCACATTTTTTGTTGTTGTTGTTGTTGTTGTTTTTTCTTTCTTTTGCTATTGAATTACCTTCTTACAACATTTTACAGTTGTTTCTTCAGCTAAAACCTACCGCCCAGTATCCTAATCCATGTAATGTACGTCTTTTTTCAGAATATCAAATTTTTTTTCATACAAAAAACACCCCGTTTTTCCACCCAATTCACCTAAAATCCCACCAAATCCATTTAATATAACACAAAGATGGACAGGCATCAGGAATTGATCATTATTAAGTTGCTGATTTTTATTTTGATGATGATAGTGGTACATGGTGTGACTTTGAACAAAATAAGAGAACGGGGGTTATTTCTTTTCTGTCTGTATTTGTTGTATTTGTATTATATTGATATCATGAAGTGTTTGCTGATGCCTTCATCCCTGTTACCACAGTACATCCAGCCATCCGACTCACAAAAACTTGGTCAAGCCGAGTTGGTTTGCATTGACGAAGCAGCTGCAATTCCTTTGCCCTTGGTGAAAAATTTGTTGGGTCCTTATCTGGTCTTCATGTCATCCACTATAAATGGGTAAGTGCTCTCGTTGATATCTTGGCCCGTCACTAGTCATGCTGCTCACTTTCCTTGTCTTGGTAGATGTTTTGTATGAGCTCCTAGCTTCCCATTGGTCACTTTGATCGTCTATTTCTTGGTCCAGTTTTTGTCTCCACTGAGACTGAGAACGAGTCTCTCTCTGGGGTCATGAGTTCGAGCACCGTCTGTGGCGATTTTTTTCTCGATGGTATTTTGATGTTAGGGAAGGCTATTTACACACATTTCTTCACTCAACTCAGGCGTATGAATGAGTACCGATTTTGAAAAATTGTGGGGAGCATAGCGCTGCACTGTGGCAACCAACATCGCCTTGTTGTGTAAATAATTTTACAATTGTATCATTGCCTTGTCATATTATGGACTATACTATATTTTATTACATAACTTGTATGCCAATGTAAGAAATTTTCCATATATATTTTTATCATCATGATGATACAAGTGGCAATTTTCTTTTCTTTTTTTTTTCTTTTTTTTTTTTTTTTTTTCTTAAACTTCTTACTTCCAATTCTAAAATTTCCTGTTCTGGTTCGTGAAAGAAAGTGTAAGGAATTTGAATATATATATGCTGTCTCTTCCCTTTTCCAAGGGACTTATGCCACCCCTGTGTAACTTTGAAGTGGCTGCACGCATTACTTATTGAAAGTAATGATTCCTTGAAAAATGACAGAGGTGGTATGGGGATGGACTGTTTTGATCAGCCACAACAATGCCTCATGTGAAAGTATATTCTTTCCCCTTTTTCGCTTTATCTGTTATCGAACAGGTATGAAGGGACAGGCCGCTCACTATCTTTGAAGCTGATTCAGCAGTTGAGACAGCAATCGTCGACGTTTGGGGGCAGTGTGAAGGAGGCCCGTCTGGCTGCTGACATGGCAAAGAAAGGGGTGGACAACTCTGTCTCTGGTGAGATTTTTTTCTTGATTTTCTTTTTCTTAGTTAGATTTTCCAGACCTCAACCACAGAAAGATATTTGTCACATTTTATTCATAGAACTTATGTTTCTGAGAGTTTTCCTAAAATCAGTTTAACTGAATTATTTTGATGAATCAAGACCTGAAAATCATCAGGTTTGTACTATATACTGCTTTCAATCCTTTCCAATTTTTTTTCTTCTTTTCTTCAAATTGATTCTTTATCGTTCACATAAGTGTACATCAGAGATGGACAATAAACCAGGAGGTCCCTTTGTGCATTTTAAAAAAGCCCTTGGTGGTTAAAATCAAAAAGAGCAGATCATATCAGTTGTCACTTCGATATTCATCCCTACAACCTCTTGTACTTAGACTTGTTGACCCATTCATTACTCTGTACTCAGACTTGTTGACCCATTCATTACTCTGTACTCAGACTTGTTGACCCATTCATTACTCTGAAGTATAAGAGACAACGATCAGAGGGGAAGGGAGTGTGACTGGGCATCCATACTCCCCTTAGAAAACTAGCACAGGTATTGCAATGAGATCGTCAACATTGACGTTAAAGGCCCTCTAATAGGGGATCCCCACTGTCACCATCAGCTTTTAGACTTTTTGGATGGTTCGTATTATGTTCATACACTATTAAGCGTTCCGAAAATCTAACTTATTATCTTCTTCTTCTTCTTTTTTTTTTTTTTTTTTATAACCATCTTCATCCTTGTTTTCAATAGGGAGGAGCCTCCATGAAGTAGAGTTGAAGGAATCTATTCGCTATGCCAATGGTGACAAAGTGGAGGCCTGGCTCAACCAGCTGCTGTGTTTAGACGCTTGTTCTGTGCCGCGGTCAATTGTGGGAACTCCGCTGCCATCTACCTGCCAGTTGTACTACGTCAATAGAGACACTCTCTTCTCGTACCACCCTGCCACTGAGAAATTCCTTCATAGAATAATGGCCCTCTATGTGTCTTCTCATTACAAGGTAAGATTTGTCTGTGTTCATTAAAGGGTTCCATTGATTATTTGGTGGGTTTTTTTTTTTGTTTGGGTTTTTTGTTTTGTTTTGTTTGTTGTTGTTTTGTTGGGTTTTTTTTTTTGGGGGGGGGCTGTTGTAAGGACTGTCTCATTTATTTTTTTATTGTTACTATTATTAATATTATCATCATCATCATCCAAGACAAGGGAAATGGTTTTGTTGGAAAATCTTTGAGAGTACATAATTTTATATATTATCATGATTGTCACATAGTGTTGATTTGCCTATGTTCTAAATTTCCCTGTTTTCTTTTTTGTTTTGTTTTTTCCTTCTGCCAGAATTCACCCAATGACCTTCAGCTTCTCTCAGACGCTCCCGCCCATCATATATTTGTCCTGCTGGGACCTGTTACTCCTTCAGCGGGGGAGCTGCCAGAGGTGCTTTGTGTTTTGCAGGTGAGGGATTCATTCTGGTGTGTAGGTTACTTCTTTGTTTTATGAGACATCAAGAGTCCAGTAGTTGGACACTCAACCTGCAAACCATCACACCTTGTTCCAGGTTTGAAACTTTGCCATGGCGACCGCAAGTTTGAGCTTTTCTGGTGTTAAGGAAAAACTCCTTACACATTCGTGTAGTGAATCTTCTCATGAGATATGATGGTTTTTTATTGAAAAGTGCTTTTTTTTTTAACTTTTGTAAATGCAGAGAGCATGATGGGGTCGATATGCGCTCTATAAGAGCTTTAGATGTTTTTTAATACGTCGCTGTTGTTTTGTTGGGTTTTGTTTTTTTATTCCTTTTCATTTGTATTGTCTGTTATCCCGATGCCACTATTCATAGTAAATGGAGTAATTTTCATGTATCAGTCATTCAGAGTTTGCTTAATAGATTGTCATGTGTTGATGAGTTTGATAACAGAAATGAAATAATCAGTCAGTATTTGACGTTTCAGATTGCTGTTCAACTCATCACAATTATTGTGTTGAAAATTTTGGTATTTATTCATCTCTCGTAAATCAGTTTGTACTGAGTCACCTTCTAATGTTGATCAGTAGGCAGTATTATCGTGGAAAGAAAATATTTTTGGCTGACAAATAGGTTCCTTTGTGTTCTTTCCAATGTTTTGCTTTAATACAGAATAAGTTAATGGCTGAAGCTATCAATTGCTTTTGTGACAGGTTTGTTTTGAAGGAGAGATATCGAAATCAAGTGTGATAAGCAGCCTGCAGCGTGGCAAGAGAGCTTCTGGGGACCTTATTCCATGGACGGTCTCTCAGCAGGTATGATTGCCGGCTTTAAAACCAAGCCATCCTTTGGCATTGATCATTTATCGTGGCTACATTTATTTTCTTCTTTTTAGTCTTCTTTTATTTTTGTCTCTTTGTCTGCCTGTCTGTCTGTCTGTCTGTCTGTCTGTCTGTCTGTCTGCCTGTCTGCCTGTCTCTCTCTATCTATCTCTCTCTCACTCTCTCTCCCTTCCCCACCCTCTCTCCCTCCCCCGCCTTCTCTCCCTCCCTCCCTCCCCCACCCTCTCTCTCTCTCTTTCTCTCTCTCTATATATATATTTATCCATCTATCTTTTTTAAGCCCACTCAAGATATATATACATTTATATATTTACAGACATATATGATGTATAAATATGACGTAGAATTCCACCTCTACTTAATTCATACTTTATCAATCTTGTGATGTTTCATTATAGATATTTTGTTTTTTGCATGGAATAATTTTCATTACAACTCTGTTTCCGTATTTTCTCTCTTTGAATGTTCTTTCCAGTATCAAGACAATGATTTTCCAGGATTGTCGGGTGCCAGAATAGTTAGGATAGCCACGCATCCAGATTACCAAGGAGTAAGTAATTATCTAAACATGTTTGCGGAAAAATGAAAATAAGAAGGATGTGTATGAGTTATAATTAATGTTAAATTAATTAATATTAATTAGGATCAATAAGTAATTTTGTGTAAAGAGCATTAATCGTTACGATAAAAGCAGGGATTTTGCAGTCATTGTCATAATTATTATTATATATATGTAATTAAAAATCAAGAAAAAAGAATATGATGTCAGTCCCCCTCACCTTGCTTCTAAGGGGTTTTTCCCCAGTCTTTCTTTACATTCACTCTTTGTGACAAGGGTCCACACTGTTTAAGCACTCAACCATTAGTTGATTGCTGCAATTATTCTGCTAAAATGTACTTCGAAAACCTTTTTCAGATGGGGTATGGGTCACGTGCTATGCAGCAACTACAGCAGTACTTTGAAGGTAAATTCCCAAATTTGAAAGAGTCAGAAGATGAAGAGAAAGACAAAGAAATGGTCAGTGATGATGAGGATGACGAAGAGGATCAAAATGGAAATATTGAGGTGTCCGAAGGGGTAGGTTGATTTTTTAACTTCTGTTTCTTGCTTTTTATTGGGACTTCTGAAGTGTAATATATATATCCAAAGAGTATTTCCTATTTCATTCTCACTCTGGAGAGGAGGCGTCGAAAATCTGCAATTTTGACGAATGATACATTGTGAATATTTTGGACACAATAGTGATCATGAAAACTTCTTAAAGGTCAAAGTTTAAGGCAGGTTAAATCCAAAATATGTCACATCGCTTATTTTGGTATGTGAATTCAGTCAAAATAAACAATATGCGGTTACTTAAAGGATGCATCGGCTAATTTTCTCTAATTAGATTTTACAAGATAGGCCTTGTATATTGGGAAGCACATTGTACATCAGTTCCATTCTGGAATAAGCCTAACAATCAAAATTGTCTAACAGTTATCCCCGGGCCAAACTGCTTACATTGATGTAAGGCTTAAATATTTATGGTACTCAAGTACAGGACTTTAAATATTTATGATACTCAAGTATAGGACTTTAAATATTTATGATACTCAAGTATAGGACTTTAAATATTCATGAAACTCAAGTATAGGACTTTAAATATTTATGATACTCAAGTGTAGGACTTTGTATGAATGGTGTGTAGTAGGCCGTGCAGAGCCTACTCCCATGGCAGAGCCTCATATCAAGGGTATTCCGTACCTGTTTTGGGAACAGTAGGTGTGGATTGGTTTGGTAAGAGCACTATGCTTTCCTTGGCGAGATGAATCGGTGTCACTGACCCGGGTTCAGTTCTCGGTTGAACCACACATTTTTATTTCTTATTTTTCTTAAAAATTTAATTCTTCCCTCTGTATATGAAATACTTTCTATGCGTCCTATTGAAATTGTCTGGATCTAGTTTGTTAGATCTAATTCTTTCTCTGTTTTGGGGAAATGTAGAGAATCTGCATTGTCATTGAGAGAAGTTGTGAACAATAAATCATTAGTTGATCATTGTCAAAACTACTATTTTAGCCATAGATCTTATCTAACTGATTGGTCACCAGAAGGATGAGGACCGCACTGGGTGCAAGAGGACAATAAGGGAGGAAACTTGATTTAGTTGGATACATCGCTCTGCTTTGGAACAGCCGTCTGTTGCACATTTCTGATCCAGCATATAATATAGCATATATCTTGTGTTACGTTTCTCTTAAATATACATCCACGTCACTTTACTTGTTTTTTACATTGTTATCCTCTTTGATTTTCCCCCAACCAAAATGAAGGACCTAGACTTGCTGAATGAGCACATCCAGCCAAGAAAAAATTTGCCACCACTCCTGGTGAAGCTTACTGAAAGACGCTGCGAGAAATTGGATTACTTGGGGGTATCCTTTGGGCTAACATCTGATTTATTCAGGTAAGTCGTTAAGTCGTAAATGGCATTGCTTTTATAGCTTGCTCCTTTTAAAGCTGATTGAGTTCCATTGAAAGCTGATAAGTGCTGTGCCTTTGTTTGATGATGAAGTAAGTGAATATCACTGATAATCTTTTTCCTCTGTTTGTCTTTTCTTTTCGTCGCATTCAAAATTTGTGAGTAACTGCTTTTTTGATAGTAGAGATTATTTCACAGTTTCTTCAACATACTTTTTCTATCCTGTGTCTTTTAGTTTTATGACAAAATTTTCATCATGCATTATCTTTTGCTGATTTGTTCCGATAGGTTTTGGAAGAAGCTTGGATTTGTGCCTGTCTATTTGAGACAAACACCGGTGAGTATCCAGAGAAATTATCCATTATTGCAGCCATACAGTTGTTTTGACCTTTTGTAAATTTTCACATAACTATATATTCTTGTTTCTCTACAACTATTGGTTGTTTGTTTTTTTTTTTGGTTTTTGTTTGATTTTTTTTTTTTGTTTTTGTTTTTTTGTTTTGTTTTGTTTTGTTTTTTGTTTTGTTGTTGTTGTTGTTGTTTTTTTGTTT
>JBBPCV010017776.1:0-14911 GCA_037974505.1 Plocamopherus tilesii
TAATAATAATATAATAATAATAATAATAATAATAATAATAATAATAATAATAATAATAATAATAATAATAATAATATGTAAATAGATAATAAGATAAAGAACAGTCACTGACCTAATTTTTTTTTTGTGGTCAGAGAGAAAGTTATGTAGAATTCCAAACATGAGTTACTTGCCCTTTGCTTTAGCTCCCTTCAACACTGTCGATTCGAATCTGTCCATGTGAACCAACAAGTTGAATATGAGGACGAGGAAAGGATTTTTCTCGATTTTTGTTTTTATTTTCTTCGTTGTTGTTGTTGTTGTTGTTGTTGTTGTTGATGCTGTTGTTGTGATTGTTGATGTTGTTATGATTGTTGTTGTTGTTGTTGTTGTTGTTGCTGTTGTTGTGTTGCTGTTGTTGCTTTTTTTTTTTTTTCAAATGGTTATGTTGAGTTGAGTGCTGCTGATGACAGAATTTTCTATTTTCTTGTGATCATGTTGTTTTCGTTCACCTGCCTTCTCTTTCTAGGTTGTTTTAGTTTTTGTTGGCTTTTTTTTTAGTTTTTCAATTTGGACAAGGATGAAAAGAGATTTGGGTGTCTGCTGAGTTGTATATATGTTGCTGCTGTTGTTTATTTTTGGTTTGTTTGTTGTTGTTTTTTTTTAAGTGATGGTGGAGGAGGTGGTGTCTTTTTCTTGAAGACACATGTCATAATAGTGTGCTCTTTATCTTTTCTTAGGGAGCTATATATGGCATGGCCCAAAGCATTCCAGACAGGAGTCTCGTGAATGAGATTGCAAGAGCTTTCTTGGAAGCTTGCTACAGTACCCGACCAGTGCAATCCAGCAAGGATTCCCATGAAGTAGTCAATGGCAAATCATCACAACCCCAGAATGGAGATGCTCATTAACAATGCTACAGAAATACATTATGGTAATGGCTTATCAGTGACATCTTCACTTGAATTAATTCCGTTATCTTTGCTGTTCCATGACCTTTTTTTTAGCATTTTATGTAGGAGAATAAAAATGAACATGTAATAAATATTTCATGTTTGATTAGAAGTTGTGTGTAACTTATGTATTATTGAATTGTGTCTCAAGACAAGTTGGCCTATGAATTATTTCAAAATTCCTATGACATGTAAAGAGATCAAAACACATTAATATGTGCCTTTGTCATAAAAGAATGACTCTTGGCAATTGAGAAATATTGGCATGATTAGACATTTGTGTACCAGTATTTATCATTTGCACAATCGGGTCTCATTTTCTTTTTACAACTTGCATCTTTTGTTTTGCCAGATTAATGCTTTTCATTCATTAAGTTGTATGGTATTTTAATTAATAGTTTTCACTTTTTTTCTTCTTCTCTCCCCCACCCCCCTTTTTAAAATTTTTATTTTTTAGTTTGACTTGTATTATTTTGTTTGAAAATTAAGGGTTCCCTTGGTTTTCATTTTATTAATGAAATTCAGCCTTTACATATGTATTTATCTTGACTTTGTTTCACAAGCATCATGTTGGAAGTTCTGCGCCATTTGTGGAATAATCACTTTCATCTTGAAAATGATAAGAAACATCATTTTATAACACTGTGATTGTAGTATTTTGGAGAGAGCATTTAAAATATAATATTACATAATATTTATGCAAAAAACAAGAACAAGACAAAAACAGGTACAAATGGTGTGACATCTGATATTGATGTGTGGTGTTGATATTGGTTACAACTAATATTGATTCAGTAACACTAATTGGCATGGATGTCATATAGTTTTTTTGCTCATTCAGGACAAAACATAATAATCATATTGCTGTATTTCATTGCTGGCTCAACCTCAGGAAATTTCACATTCAAATGTTATTGCCTGTCTATTTTGCCATGGGTTTTGCAAAACCACATTTTGATGAGATTTTGATTAGTTTAGAAGGCCTCTCAGGAACTCTAGAGATCAAAGGGCTTAGTTGACTTTTTTGAATACTTGACTGTGACTGTTTATTTGTCAATAAATTGGTAGTCAGGCATTTATGCGCTAGAAATTTCAATAGCTTTTCATTGGATGTAGTGGATGATGTTTTCATCAGTAGTTTCATACCTAGGTATAGTTTCATTTAACGTGAGATGCATTTTGAAAGAAATGAGTAATTTTTGTAAAAAGCAAAAAACAAATAACATTTGAAATAATCTCCTGCTATGTGTCTCTTTAACAGATTGTGTTGGTGCTTCATCTCATAATATCTGTGATTCTATAAACCAAAGTGGTTTTGAGCTATTTATATATATCACTATAGCTTGCACTGGATTGTATGAGTGTGTTCAAATGAGGGTATGATTTTAAATTATTCAGTAATGTATGATGCGAAATATTTTCACTCACTTATGTTTTCATGCTTGCTTTCACTCACTTTTGTATTTCGTAAATGAAAAGATTTGTAATAAAGGTTTTGGCCTTTTTTTTTTTTTTTGTCGTAGAAGAAATATATGTTTGAAAAATATTGTCTCGGCCTTTTTCGTCCTCCACCCACCCATCCACCTGCGAAGCAGTAACTACAACAAAAGTAAAGTCAAAATACTAGCAAAACGAACTGGAAAGAAGAGCAAAACAAACTTTTGATAGCTTGTTATATCCTCTGCATTACTTTTTGTCTTATGAAGTTTGAGTTGGAGATTCATTTTCCAATGCATTTTTAATTACTGGTATTATTGATTTGATTACTGATGCTGCAAAATGTGGAACAGACCCATATCTTTGACATTGTAGCCTTTGATATGCATATCAGAGAAAGCTAGAGACTTTAAAAACACTTAAAAGAACATCTAGCTCTATGTACGTATGTAAGTGTACTGATTTTGTTTTGCAATGTATGCTTGCAATGTTCCATCTTGTCATTCAGGAGACATTTAATCTTTATCAAGAAAACTCATTCATAGATGTAATCAGTATTCATTCAGCCTTGCAGACATAGTACATTCTTTCTAGAATTTATTTTTAGTCCAAGACTTTGTTAATTTTGTTATTTTTAATCCAAGATTTTGTTAATCCAAGGTTTTGTAGTAATTTTTTGAAAATTAGTCATTAATGTTGTTAATTTATGTTATGTTCAGCAGATGCTGTAGGCTCACTTCATATTCTTAAATTTTTGATGAATTTGATTCAAAGAAAGAAATGAGCGAAAAGAACTAAATAAGGATTATCAGCCTAGCTGACTGAACAATCACAGAAATCTAAGTGGTCCATTACTGAGCTTGTCATAATTGGGGAAATTGAAATTCATTTTCATTTCATGAAGGGACATTTTTAGAGAGAAAGAGAAAAGAAAAAAAACGTAAAAAAATAAAAGAAAAACACTGAATCTTAGACAAGTTGATACAGATTCATTGTCACCAATTGGCGTATAGAAAAAGGTAGTGTTTTTTGTTGGGTTTTTTTACTTGTTTTTTTTTTTTTTTTACTTCTTTTTTTACTTCTTTTACTTCTTCTTTCAGTGTTAAAAGAATGGATAATTTGTAAACCAATGAAGGACGAAGTATGTTCAGAATATTTCTAATTGTGTGTAGCCAATCCAACAAGAGATTTTTAAATAATTAAATGAACTGTAAAATATCACTATATGATGAGATAGATGAGTCATTTTTTGTAATTAATCATATAATTTTTTATTGGAATATACAATTGAGATTATGCTATTTAAACTTCCCGCCTTGTCCTGTATGTTTGCAAAATTCTAGTTATACTGTTAGTTTTTCATCTTCACAGTTACATGCTTTAAAGTTACTTCATATTCTCAAAATGCTCACTGCAATGAACAAAATTAATTGGAATAGCTGATAAAATCATTGTTGATATAATCCAATAGCCATATAATGCTCATAAATTCCATTTCTTTTGCTTAGGAATATCCCTTAAATAGAAAGAAAAGAAAAAAAGGGAGAAAACTAAAAGAGCAAAGAATACAAAATCTAAATGAGGACCCTCCTTTCACCATAGTATCATTAGTAAAATGCATGTGTGTTAAAGTACTTTATCAGTCATAATATCATGATTAAAATTTTTTTTTAGACAGTATCATTTTTATTTCTTTAATTTGCCACACTCTTTTTTGTGTGCAATATTTGTACAGATTTTATTTTGGCATTCATCTGCAGTCATATAATCAGTATGCCTTTAAATATATATTTTATAAATTAGTAGATTGAAGGATTAAAACAAACAAAATTTCCTTTTTCCATGGACTAATTCCTTATACTTTGTATTAGTTTTTGTTGCTTTGCTGAAAGGAATAAATTGGAGTTGATATAGGTGGAAAGTTATTTGGATTAATTAAAAGTGGATGTCCATTTGTGTAGAGGAGAAAGATACAAAAAAAAGCGTATAAGACACTGATAGGAAAAGTGATAGAGAAGGCTTTAAGCACAAAGGGAGTGTTCTCTTCATGTTACAGTTAGACTAGTCAGAGGACTTCTAATATGAAGGGAATAGAATGTGACGTCATGGTGATAATTATTCTTTTAGAATTTACAAATGAAAGTATCCCCCCCCCCCTCTCCAAAAAAAAAAAATAATGCAGCAACAAAATACAAAACTAAAAAAAAACCACCCCAAAACGAACAAAAACCGAAAAAACAAAACAAAAAACAAATCTAAAACAAACAAAAAAGTCAAAACAAAACAAACAATAAGTAACCCCAAAACAAATAAAAACAACCCCAAAACAAAACAAAAAACCCCAAACAAACAAGCAACCACAAAGCAAACTTAAAACAACAACAAACATGCATAAAAATCTTCTGTATATTTTAGCTATTTTGTTTGTGAATGAAATTGTTTTTTTTCGGTTTTTTTTATATTTAGTGCAGTGTTTATAAGGTATCGTATGGGTCAGCAAGGGTGGTAAGTATCACTTTTCTTGAACAAGTTTATGTGAAACCACATTTTTTGAAATCTTCACTCCTAGGGCAGAATTATGATAATGATGAAATGTCAAAATGAGATGATAAAATTGTTGATATTGTTATCTGACATGATATTCATAATGGATGATCATCAGTGGAATCATCAAGTTACATCTTGGAAGTTTGGACATTTGAAAGCAACGGAAAGCCACATGTCTTGTAATGTAACAGTTATGTCTCACATTTTAATTATTCCTTTTTTTTTTTTCTTTTTTTTTTTTTTATGCAATGAAGCTTCTGTTGATTATGTTGTTAGTAAGCTCAACATAAAACCAGTTACATATTGCACCCTCCATAACATAATGTTTATATTTATATTTATTGCTGGTGGTCAGAAATTTATTATTTAAATGATAATAAACATGTGGATTTGTCAAAACTTTTGTGCACTTTTCACTTGTAGGACTTTGTGCATTTCACTTTTAGAACAAATCTCTTGCTTTAGTTTTATCAGTTCCATAACCTGATTGAGTGATTTGGTGAAAAAAAACAACATTGATATTCTTTAATCGGAACAGGTTACAGTTTATAAATTGTTAAGGAAATACAGTAGTATTTATTATATTATAAAGGCAATCTTAGTTATTCCCATGTGTTTCTTACTTATAAACAGAATTGGTAGATTTAGTATAAGATTCTTTTCTTTTCTCCTGTCATGCCAGTGAAATATTGTAACTTAAGTATAGACGCAGCCTTAATTTGTCAGAAAACTAAAAGGCTATAACTGAATGAGTATATGCAAGTGATGTTGGAAATAGACATCCTTTACCATACTTTCACTGTAGCCCGAAGAATTAGACCTGACACATTAGATCTAGACTATTTTGATAGGTTCCACAAAGAATAATTACAAACTCAGAGGGAAGAATTTAATAAAGAAAAATTAAAAAGAAAAAATTGTGGTTCCACTGAGGATTGAACCTGGGACATTGGCACAGATTCACCTTGCTGAGACGCATAGGGTTTTCACCAACCAAGCCAATTCACTCCTTAAATTCAATCCTCAGTGGAACCACACGTTTTTTTTTCTTTCTAGTTTTTCTTTCTAAAATGTTTCCTTCTGTGTTGATAATTATTCTATGTGGGGCCCATTGAAATTGTCTAGAACTAACGTGTCAGTGTCAGATCTAATTCTATGTCCTATTATTCAGCCCTTTGTCTCAAACTTGTATCGATACTTGAATTGTGTTAACGATTTAAGATAAGTTGGATCATCCACTTTTTTTCCAAGGGTGGATTTTGCTTCTGCATTTGTGGATTGCTACATTTTTCTCATAAGGATAATCTTGAAGGGATATATAATGTGATGTATCAAACTATTCAAAGACAAGGCCACGTCTATAATAAGACACACAATTTCTGTTGCACATTTCTTCGTTTACTTCTGAATGGTATTCTGTGTACACTGTCGTGTATTATATTATTTCCTACTTTTGGAATTATTGTGTTTTATATGATTTGCTTCTTATGCATTTTCTTTTGTCTTCATATTTAAAAGCTAGCTAATTTATGTGATAGTGTTTCAATTTTAATTTCTTGTATATTCTGTTATATTATCCATCATATTTATTGTGCATAATTTGTTCCATTGAAATTACATGTCAGTCGATATACAAATGAAGTCAACAATGGGGGCATTAATTGACATGACATTTGGTTTGTTAGTGTTAGATCAAAGGTTTAACAGATCATGTTGCTGGCCAATTTGGTTTGAGAGGCACAAGTCTACCATCCTAAAAGTAATACCCATTACGTTTCGTCTCAACCTATACAAAGTGTAAGAGCAAGGTGTTGTTCTCTATGTAGGCCTGAAATTATCACTGATGTTAAGAAATAAAAGAATGTTTTAAGGTAAAGAAGAATTTGTCTGTCAAGGAAAACCACAAAAATACAAGTGTCTTGACCAAATCTGCCATCAAAAGTGTGTTCTAACGTTCTGAGGCAGAAAGTGTTTTATTCTGAAAAAAAAAAGTGTTTCCTGTGATAATTGTGCTTTTAGCTGCAGTATGTTCTTAGGAGGAGACTACTTTTTTTTCTTCTTTTTTTTTTTTTTTATATAGAGGTGACCAGTTTGAAATAAAGGTTTATTTAGCAAAAGTATCAGAGTTTAAAACTTCATTGAAATCTGATGATCATGATGAAGACATGTGCTCTCTTTAGATTTTTTTTTTATAGATTTGACCAGTTTGAAATAAAGGTTTATTTAGCAAAAGTATCAGAGTTTAAGTTTAAAACTTCATTGGAATCTGATGATCATGATGAAGACGTGCTCTCTTCAGAATATGGCGAGTTACACAATTGCATAATGTACAGTGTTACTTTCTTGTGGGGTTCTATTACTATTATCTGTTAGTGTAGATTTTGACATGCATCTACATTAAGTTTTTAATTTACTTTTGACTTTATGATTTTTAATTCATATGTTTCAATGGTAATTTTTTTCATTGTTATATTGTGATTAATACAGAAAAATAAAGCCACATATGATGTCTTGTAATTTAGTGTTTTGGTATATGATGACCATTGTGTAATTTTGATTGAAATGTCTTCCCATGTTTGAAAAAAAAAAATGGTTTTTGACTAAAAAATTTGACATTGGTATTATGGGGACATTGTTGAAATTCTATTTCAATACTAAATCACTAGATAAGTTTCTGGAATCAGGTAGAAGGAATTGTCGTATTACCTTCAAATTTTTACAGCTTTTCTTAGTACTTTCCATGAGCTTGTATGTATGACCTCTTCCGCTCAAACTAAGACTAAGAATGAAAGTAGTTCTGCCTCATTTCCATTGGTATGTTCGGAATTTCACCTTCAAATGCCTTAACAGTGTCTTCTGGAGTCTGAAACTTGTTTCCACAGAGTAATTCATTAATGAATGGGAATAGGAAGAAGTCACAGGGGCCTGGATCGAGAGAATAAGGAAGACGAGTAAAAAACCTGAATGTTATTTTCAATCAAACGCTGCTCTTTTTCAGTTGCTGTATTAGCACTGGCATTGTCATAGTGCCACATTAAACCTCTTGTGCCTGTCCCTGGATAATGTTTTCTAAAACTGTTGGTACGCAATGATTAACATTCTAGTCTGAGTGACTAGTGCAACCCGAGAGGTTGTGGGTTCGAGCCCCGTTGGGGGCACTGTGATTAAACCCTTGGGCAAGGATTTTAACACAAATTGCCTATGTTTGTGGTGCTGCTCTTGCGGCTGAAGCTGGGTTTTCGGTTAAAAACCAAAAGATAATATCCCTTCGGGGATTAATAGAGTGGTATTTTATTATTTTTTTTTAATATATCAGTCTGAGGTAACTGTATGTTTGTTCTGGAATGCTACTGTGGCGATATGGTCTTTTGAGGAGTAAAAACTGGCCACCATTTATTTTCCGACACTGCAGGCTCTTTTGAATTTCAAGGGTTGTGACACAGCCTCACTTTGGATACATGTAAATCCATGTTTGATCACCAGTAACAACGTTTTCTATGTTTCTAGACCGCCGTTCCTCAAATCGTTGGAGCGTTTTGGCACAAATATCAATATGTTTTTGGTTATCTGTGAGTAGACATGGTATCTAATGAGCTGACACCTTGTGAACTCCTAGGAATTCATGCAAGATCTTCCAAACAACGTTTGATGAAATGCCCAAGCAATATTCTATCTCCCGATATGAAATCCATGCAATATCATCAATCATAGCTTTAGTGGCAGAGACAAACTTTTCAGTAGTAGTACTAAGATGTCTACCCTCATGGTCATTATCTTTGAGACACAGCCTACCTCTGCAAAATTCACCAAACTAGAAATAAACATAGGATTTAGATGGAGCAGATGCCCCAAATAGATTAAAGTTTCGATGCAAATGGATGTGGTTTACTGTTTTAAAAAGTCATAGTAAACCAATTCTGAATCTAAGCTTTTGAATCTTGTCAGAAAAGAATACTTTAGAAGGTGTGAAAAAGTCTTAGCTCTTGCTTTACTCCTACTTCTACCCGATTCCGGAAACTTTCCTAGCTAAGTATAAAGGGGTATTTTGAAATATACATGCTGCTTTTTATTTGTCTTCTTAGATGCCGTAACCCTTGTTAATGTATTCATGTATATGTTTGATTGCCTTGTTTTATTAGTTACAAATGAGATTACATAAAATGTAAATTAATCTAACTGATATTTAAGGCAATAATTTAATACAAACATACTTGAAATGATCAAATGATGTCTTTTTTTTGCTTATTTGCTTCATCTTTCATTTGTGTCTTTATGCCGGCGTGTGTGTGTGTGTGTGTGTGTCTGTTTCTAATTTTTCTGTATGTCTTATGTGCAGTAAGCCCATTAACCACAGCCCACAGCACAAAATGCCAGTGAGTAGACAGCTTGTCATGTGCAAGTTCTTATATTTCATTGGTAAAACTAAGTTCAGCTCAAAGCCAAATCCTGGCTACAGTGCATGGTGTGTACACTTCCTTATGCTAGTATCACTAGCATTGCAAACAATACTAAAAAAAAATGTTGGTGTAGTGTTTCCATAACATGTATAGAAATATACATTGTTCCACTTTTTAAATATGAGAGAGGAATAAACCAGAAAATTATAGACCTGTATTCACAACATCTTTGTCTTGTAAACTTCTAGAATACATCTGACACAGTAACATAATGGATCATTTAGAAAAATATGATAACAAGATCGGAAAAGATTTACAAAAAAAAAAAGAAAGAAAAAAATGGGAAGCTGTGAAACTCAACTAATAACTATAAATGATTTCAGAAACTGCTTAAATAGGAGATGACAAATAGAAGCGATACAGATTTCTTGAAAACTTTCATTGAAGTAGATCATCATGGGCTATCCATAAAACTTAAAAATGGAATACAATGATTGTAAAATACACCATACTGATCTTCGCTCATTCCAACAATGGCAAAAGGCTGGAGAATAGAATTCCACCCAGAAAAATGCCAAATACTTAAAATATCCAATTAAAAGAAACTTACGGAATCAAACTGTTACCTATACAACCAAATACATATTAAAATTACAAATAGTGCAAAATACCCAGTGGTTATAGATAATAAACTACAGTGGAAAGATGAAAACTGGTTAATACGTAAGACAAAATGCGGTGGATACCCCTCAAAGAACAAAGAGCTAAAACTAAAAATGTTACCATCCTTTTCAAATCAATTGACCAGGCAGTATAAAATTAAAAACTTGAAGAATTCCAAAAGGAAAATAACCATATGAGATCAAGTGCTCAAACCATCTTTACCATCTTCAAGTGTAGATAGTCATTTGTATTCATACTTCGGTAGTACTTTCAGATTATGGAATAAACACCAATCCATATAAAATACAGTAAAGGTACTGAAGATTTGTACAGCATTAGCATGTAAATACCTGTAGCTTAATTACTTTACAGCATGTTGACAAGAATACTCAGTTGATAGAGTCTGTCAGCTTTTATGAAGAAGAAGAAGGAGAAAATGTTTTAGTTTTATTAACATTTAAAATACACCCTGCCTATTGATCCCTTTCTAACACATAGTCATATAGATGTTTACAATATTGCCTCATGCTTGCCCTTTGCATTTCCGGTTTTACAAAATGGCTAATGCTGTCAATGGACATCAAAATGAGTGTTTAAAAAAAAGATTATTCCCTCATAAGATCTGTTTCAATTGGAAAATTCAGGTTAGTTATTAATGGAAATACCTTGAAATGTTCAGATTCAAGTCAAAGTAAAGCAGGTTCAGTAAATGGAACTACTTGTAGTGGCAGGCAACAGCATTGTAATTGTAATTTTCTAATATTGAACTCTTCCCTATTGTTTCATGGTTGATATTTTGCAGACAATCTACCTCGTACATGCAGGTCTCTTTCAACTACTGCTGTATTCTTTGCAAAAAATAATCACTTGGCCCAATCTCAATAGAATTTTTATTATTTTTCTTTCTCTCTCTTACAACTTACATGCCTATTGATGCAATAGAACCAGACTGAGAATACAGTTGCACAACTTGGAAACTATACTTGAGCAGTGACAATGGATTACTTAACTAAATAATAAATGTATAAATATAAAGAAAAATTTATGTGTGACTGCTAATTTAAGCAGATCAATTCGACTAAGGACATGTGAAATTGCAGGAATTTTTGTCTGTTTTTTGTCCCCCGCTCTAGACTTTTGTTTTGGGGATATTTCCTTGATGGGAGTTGTTTTACACAAATTAATTGTCTTTTTCAACACTTTATTGAATTATGTTACATTCATTATAATAAATCTAGCTATGATTGTGAATCATGAAAGGCAAGATGATTTTTGAGTCTGTGATAAAAATTTTCATGGGGAATTCAGAAAGTTGGCATGTATCAAGGTCTATTCTAAATATTGTCCCGGGTGGTTTGTGGGTCTGCCATCTTGATTCTTGATTGATCTTGTTCAGCATTTAAAAAGGTAACTGCCCAAAAAGACAACCAATTTTGCTTTACTCCCTTACTAAAATTGTAAAGTTGACAATTGGATACAACAAAACTATCTGTGAGAGTGCAACGCTGTAATTACAAAATTGGAATGTGTTATAGAAATCAGTTTTCATTAAAATAAATGTGTTCATAATTCAAAAAACACTGTTGTGTTTCTTTTTTAATTTTTTAAAGATCTTATTCACATCAATTTCACAGTATTTCAGACATGGACTGAACTGCACAAATAAATAAACAAAATAAATGAGTCAATGTTTCTCAAATTAAACATACTTTTATTCTACTCTGATATTTATAATGGAATGAAACAACTGCTAGGCACTTATTTGCAAGTATCAGGGAACTTCACACAACATGCATGTATATGTATAGTATAAACATTCACTGAACATTTAGTAATTCAAAACATTACAATTTCTGTGATGAACTGTTACCTGTTACATTGTGAAACGCTGACGTTTTACCCTGCTGTAAAAGCAGACATACAAAAATACTGAAATTTAAATGTCCAATCTCTGATTTAAAAATTATTTTTTTTTTTAATGGCCATAGACAATTCAAATGCCTCATGTAATAAAAAAAAAAAAGAAAAAAAAAAAAAGAAAAAAAAGAAATGCAGATTTAGTTATTGATTGGGGTTTATGTTGCATACAGTAGACATATAAAATATTTCATACAGTTTACCTCAAACGTAAATGGACTTTGATTTCTATCAGAAATATTCTTCCCAAGGGAAATAATAGAGATAGACCTATTTTTCATCTTTGTTTTCTAAAGAGAATCACCACTTCTCATTTGTCATTGAATTTGAGAAAAAAAAAAAAAAAGAAAGAAAGAAGATACAAACATGACAAGTATATGCCATTTCAAAGCTGCCTAAAAGCTTCACCCTGACATGTGCTTGCTTAATGCTAATTATTTTCCTTTCCAAAATATGACAAAAACTTTTGAATTAATTAATTCACATCAGGCGGTGAAGATTGCATAAAACATGCAGAGAAATTGTTACAGGACCTTCAGTGTGGGCAATACATGATGGAGGAGAGTTGTGGTGGTGGTAGGAGTGATTATAAGATGGTAGGAAATAGGCTTATGGTTCCAGGTCAGTGGCAGTTTATTTTGTCACACCAAAAATCAAGATGGCAAATTGCCATCCAGCGTTGAATAAATTTGTAACCATGTGGGCCTCTTCCAAGGCCTTCTTTTCTTAGCCATTTGCTTCTCAAATTTGAAACAAAAACATTTACATGGCATTAAGCTAAAGGACAAATACGAGAACTGTTCTTTCAACTTGTGTTTTCTCTCACCATAGCTTCATCACAATCTATTTAATGAATATCTTCATTGAGCAGAACAGCCAACCTTACTACATTTGAGATATACTGCTGTACTGACACAAACTGCAGTATTTTCTTGTGTAAGTTGCATTTTAAAGAGAGTATCAGCAAAGACTAAAAACAAAACAAAAATCAAAGCAAATAAACCCAGATTTCCAGGATAATCAAAATATGCATACTGATCTACAGACTTTTTGGGTAAAATTCAAAAGAGGCAGAGGCAGAACCTGAGTTGTCTTTAATTTCATACAGGGAAAAGAAAAGGTAAATATATGGTACATTATTAATTGCTTACAGGAAATCAATCATAATAATAAAAGAAATTATTGCACTAATAATGAAACATTCATTTCCCATTAATATTTTTTAAGTGATGATACATCGGGTAGATAAGTGAATAGAAAAGAGAGTAAAATAAAGCAAACTTTAACATGCTGAAGGTGAGGGCCTTGAAAAATAGATGAATTTTACTGTCATTGATCCTCTGAACACAAAAACATTAAAAAATTAACTCTTTAAACAAATGCAATGACACATGGTGTCAACCACTTCCCTATGATGTTCAATAATCACAGTCAAAATTTCAATCTTGTTCAAAGCTTATCGCTAAGCCTACTTCTAATATGAAAATTGACAGTGAAAACTTGCAAAATGAAATGAACAAGCATACATATACACTTGCTGATCTACATCCTTGTAATTATTATTATAAATAAAGCATAGGAATTGGCAACAAGATGAGGTAATAACAATTTCCATCAGATCATTTTCCTTTGCCTAATCCTTTTCCCCACTTCAAAGGGAGAAAAATTAAGGTTATACTGGATAATAATTTTTGGA
Source organism: Plocamopherus tilesii (assembly GCA_037974505.1). Classification (NCBI taxonomy): domain Eukaryota; kingdom Metazoa; phylum Mollusca; class Gastropoda; order Nudibranchia; family Polyceridae; genus Plocamopherus; species Plocamopherus tilesii. The sequence goes on from JBBPCV010017776.1 coordinate 13,590, forward strand.
GAAATGTCTTTATCAAAAGTCTGGAATGGTAAGACAACAATATTGAGCAGAAAAGAAGAAAACATTTTTCATTCTGACATACACTTCAAACACTCTCTTAAATTATGAATTGAGAAGATTAAAAAAACCTAATACTGCAAAGTAACAGCTTTTCCTAATTTGGAATGTATCCCTCCCTTAATACTTACAGGATTGACTTGATATTGACTTTCATACTTCTGCCAAAAATTTGACAGTGTCAGATTTTATGGCAGGTAATTATGGTGAAATCAATTTGAAATTATGGTAATATATCAATAACCATAGGCTACTACAAAGAGGAAACATATGTTGTGTGATGGAAATTCATGTTGTATATCAACTCATATGAATAAAGTTCACTTGAGGGGTTATGTGTTAAAAAGGCAATATAAAGATATATTTATGTGTATATTCATTTTTTTTTTTTCATGAAGCTGCCAATAGCGTCAGAAAGTTGAAAATTGATTGTGATAGACTAATGATGAATCAAAAATTATTCTCCAGGTTAAATTCTAGTAAATTCTACAAGAATTCAAGACAGTAGAACCCAGATATCTAGACGTCTATTAAGTCGACTTGATTTGGAATTCCCAACCTTTTCTCTATACAGTATTACTATGTCGATATCCAGTAAGTCACCATTTTTTCCCTCTCTTTTCTCTTATGTGTTCATGAACTGAAGTTATAAAGGGACATAAATTGATTAAATAGCCTGCACCGATAGGCTCCTCACCCAGAACTCCTGGCCAAGCATTGTGAAAAGGAGAATGGGACTGGAGTTGATTAAAGTTACTATGACTATTGTCATTGAAGAAACAACATGTAATGCAGCCTAGCACTAGCAAGAGGATGGGCACAGGGGAGTGGGGTGAAAGCCAAGGGGAAGAAGGGATGGGTGGGGTGGGGATAGAATGGTGAGGCGAGAGAGTGGTTGGGGGTGAACTGGGATAGGCAGGAAAGGGAAGGAATAACAAGGCGAGTGAGTGGTTGGGGGTGAAGGGGAAGAAGGGGGATGGGCAGGGAGGGGAGGGAACGACAAGGCGTTTGGTTTGATCAAATACATGTGTAAGCCTAGAACACTGAATAGGAAACAAAGGAGAGAGGCTGGCTACGACACTAGTGTATACACATGTGTGTATCATCATGTCCATTGTGATTATGTGTGTTTGTGTCACAGAGAGAGAGCTTATAGGCAGCTTAGTCAAAATGATTACTGCTGATGTTAAAACTGGAGAGAGAGAGAGAGAGAGAGAGAGAGAGAGAGAGAGAGAGAGAGAGAGAGAGAGAGAGAGAGAGAGAGA
>JBBPCV010017777.1:0-10181 GCA_037974505.1 Plocamopherus tilesii
TGCCTACCACAGGACAGGGAGGTTGAAAAAACCTGAAAAACTCGGATTTTAAATCAAGCCTGTACATCCTGGGAACAAACCCCAGACCTTTGGCTTGGTGGTTGAGTGCCCCAACCACTGAGCTATCCGCGCTCCATATACTACTGTAATACTTATAATAAAAATAATAATAATATTAATATCAATAATACATGTAATAATAATAATAATAATAATGCACTTAAATTTTAAAATGCATAATCAATTCATCAGAATTTACCTCAGAATTATTCTCCGAATCACTCTCATCATCTTTGAACCTTTGGTGTCGGATGAAAGAAAAGCAAAGGATGCAATTAGCCATTGACTGTCAGTTTATAAACTGACATCATTAAAATACTGTCTAGGGCTCAAGCCCTAGTCACTTCAGCTATTTCAGCGAAATGAGGCATACATTCTTTAATAAAAAGTTCATAAGAATGCAAATATTCAAATATTTATTTTGGCAGTGGCAGGATTGCATGAAAGTATGAAAATATAATATTTCACAAAGGCTAGAGTGCTTTGATGGCACTGGCAAAGCCAAAGGTCAGCAATAAAAGGGGTTCACATTATGATTCAAAGTATCATAAAATAAAGCTTGCCTTTTTTTCAAATACATAATAGCTCAGGGAAGAATTTAAAAAAGACACATTTACTTTAAGAAAAGATTGATACTGACAATGATATACATCCATTTTTACTAAAGAATAGTTGGAAGAATTTATAAAAATAAAAAAAAGGAAAGAAATAGAAAAAGGTTTAAGAGATAAACCACAGAAAACGTATGAAAGAGAGATAATGTTTCAATAGCATTGACAATGTTCAGAAATTACAAATGTTTACCTGTAAAGAAAACTTCGAGATGCGCCCCTTGTATCTTTGGACTTGGGGATTTTTCCATCAAAAAAATTTTGTTGACTCTCTGCATTTTCCTGTACTCTCTGAGTTTTCAAAGTATGTTTACAATGCACACCATTTGAGTACAGTTCATCCCTGTTGTTTTGCTGCTGCCACTTTTGTGAATGACATGTGTTATCACCATACAGATTCTTTTCAAGTCCCTTTTGTTTCGTACTACTGTTTAAGGTCTTTTCTCTCACAGCTTTATAATTATGAAGTTTGGGTCCCTTCCCTCCTTTAGAAAAATATGGCTCCTCATTTACTTTGCGCTTTCTCAGATCATATTTGGGATCTTCTCTAAGTATGTTATGTGGTGTCATAGTCATGGTTTTATCTTCTCTCCAAAGACAGGAATTTCTTGATGGATTCATTCTTCTCTGAGGTTTAACCGTTGCAACTGGAGATGGATTGATTTTGATACTATTGTAACACTGAAAGGGAGAAATGGCTGAAACATCCCGCTTAGATGTCATCACTACTTTCTGGGTCTCCACAAACTTATCAGTCACTGGCATTCTCATGGGTTGTTGTGACACGAAGGGAAAATTCTTTTGTTCAGCAGAGGAGTGTGGCATGTTTTTATGTTGCGATGAGAAAGATTGATTTTGATGGACCTGATAACTAATGCCTAAAGTTGTTGATGTTGGAAGATTCTGAGAAAATGCATTCAGAAAGCCTTTTTCATTTATCCTTTCTCTATTGTGTATCCGTCCGGAATCTCTATTCAAATTGCAGTAGCTTGCATTGTGCCCAGAGGCTTCACCTAAATGTGTCTTAGGCATCAAGGTTTTTGTATTACTGGATAAAGAAGATGCTGGATTAGATTCTCCTGCAGGCCTTCCTAGATTTGAAGTTTGCAGTTGGCTTTGGACACTGAGAAGGTTTTCTGTACAATGGTTCAACCTGGCGAGGAACAAAGTATGATTTATTTAAAGCATTACCAGAGACCCTGGTTTTACTTGAGGCTTGGTAATCAATGTTGAATCTGATGAGGTCCCTATTTAATGCTCCAACACAAATTAAAACCATCCATACTTTGAGTTATACTTATCAACAATAAAATATTTTAAAGTGTTTGCAGTCTCTGATAAAGAGAGGCTACATCTAATATGCATATATCTGCTCAATATCTGCTCGTTATCTGCTCATCTCATTTTAGATAAATCTATATCTAATCAATGCCTGAAAAGTGTAAATTACAGAGCAGGCCCAGAGCTAGATCTAGATATATCTAGGATCTAGATCCGCTGGTGGGATTCCATGATGTAGAATCCACCAAAGACTTTTTCTATATGTATGCTGTTAAAGGCCTTTGCAAAATATACACATTTTAAATGAAATTGTCCATTCTGTAAATTGTTTAATGTTGTTATGAAGCATGAATATCTTATCAGAATGTTCTAATTCTTTTCTGAAGAATGCCTGTTCTTTTCTGAATAATTTGTATATGGCATCTGGCGTGGCATTCTCTTGATCAATTCAGCAATCCCTTCCTTTGTCAGTGTAGAGTTTTTATGTTTTTCTCCAACAAACATCCTTAGTCCTTCTTAAAAATGAATGCACTAAAAATCAAAGTACTTTGCTTAAATTTAAATAGAAAAAAAAAATGATCTATATGGATTTCAAAATCAGTACATGTTTTCAGTTTCATAGGAAAAAAACATAGATCTATATGAATTTCAACATCTGTACGTGTTTTCAGTTTAATGAAAAAAAACAACAACATAGATCTATATGAATTTCAGCAACTGCACATGTTTTCAGTTTAGTAAAAGCAAAAAAAAATCTGGTTTTCTTATGTTTATTTTCCACAAATTCATGGTCAAACATAAGTGCCGAAGTCATAATTTTCTCCTCGTAATTACATATTTTAAGCTTTAAAAATATCTATTGCCTTTACCAAATTACCAAAGGCTTCAAACCATACCTCTGTTCAATTTGTCTAAGCAGACTTGTCTCTCTGTCAAAAGTCCTTTTACATTCATCAACAGACGTTTTGATTTCGTCAAAACCACAATCCGCAACAGCCTGCAAATATGATACCTGCAGACCTTCTTCCCTTTGGAATATTTGACTTATTTCCTCCAGCCTGTCAACTACAGTTTTTAGATGTTTCCTACACAAGGAAAAAATATTCCAATATAACAATATCATGCACAAGACAAAAAATATGATGTACCATTTTACAAAATACATATTACCTAAAAAAACAAAAAACAAATAAAAAATATTACAAGTACACATGAATTGTGCGACACATTTGATAATTCCATAATATATGTAATCCATATTACAGAAAAATAATAATAATAATAACAATAATAATAATAATAATAATAGTAATAAAATAGTAATAATAATAATAATAATAATAATAATAATAATAGTAATAAAATAGTAATAATAACAATAATAATGATGATAATAACAACAACAACAACAACAATAAAAATAATAATAATAATAATAATTGTACACAGTAATATTAATAATAATAATAATAAAATAATAATAATAATAAAGATAATAATAACAACAACAACAGCAATAACAACAACAATAATAATCATAATAATAATGATAATATAATAATAGTAATAATAATAATAATAATAATAATGGTATTAATAATAATAGTAGTAATATAATAATAATAATAATAATAATAATAATAATAATAACAATATTAATAATAATAATAATAAAATAATAATAATAATAATAATAATAGTAATAATGATAACAATGAGAATGAGAATGATAATAATAACAACAACGACAACAACAACAAAAATAATAATAATAATAATAATAATATTAGTAATAATAATAATAATAATAATAATAACAATAATAATAATAATAATAATAACAATAAATTAATAGAGACATTTTCTTTGCTCTGTGCAGCACACATTTTTTGCAGACTTAAAAAAAGTAAAAGAAAAAATACAGAACTCACTTAAGACATGCTTCTAATGTCTTTTTATGTTCCTGTGCCATTACATCTTTCATATCTGTTTTTGACCTCTTTGAAAAGGAATCTAAATTTTTTTGCAATATTTGCTGTACTTCAGTGAGCCAATTTTCTAGACAAGCCACTACAGTTTCTTTCATTGCTTTAGAAGTTGCTATATCAGTTTGAAATTTTTTTAGCTCCTTCGTCAATCTAGGTAAGAGAAAAAAAAAAAAGACAATAATAAATGGAAATTTTGAATAGCTGACTACTATGAGGAAAGTAATGATTCAAGATTAAAAAAACAAAGAGATACATTTACTGTACCAAAGTTTAAAAAAACAAAACAAACACAAAAAAAAACCCAAATAAATCTGATTATGCGTACATTAATATTCATGATTTAAAACAAAATAGGTACTGAAAATTCTCTTACACTAAGTAATAAAAGAAATTTTGGATTTTTGAAAAAAGTTATGGCATTTTTTATATTAAATAATAGTTACTTAATATAAATTCCCTTTATCAAAAATATATCTGATGGAAAAAAAACAACAAGAGAAGCCTGTAGAGTAAGTGAGTTTATCTTTGAAATTTTATTAAACTTTGTGCTGAACAATAGTTCACCTTTTTTCCATTTCTTTAACATTAGATGTTGTCATTTTTGCAAGGTTCTGACTCTCCTGTTGCTGTGTCTCACTGATTTCTTTACATTGATTCAAACTTTGATATACTTGACATGTTCTTTCTGACACATCCTACATCATGGAAGAAATGAGTAAAACAAACTTTTGCAAAAAACTGTTCTTAGATAATGGAAGAAAGGGTGGGGAAAATATGGCAGGAACAGTGAAAATCTAGATGAAAAGAGAGCAGGTATACTTTTGAAATTCCGTCTGTTCTTTCTTTTGTCTCCATCTAGAATATTTCACATCTTCCATGAAATCATTTTTATTTATTTTTATTTGGCCCTAGCCTCACATTTTGTCATCCCCTTTCTCCACCTCCACTCACTTATCACCATTTTTCTACTTTCCCCATCTAAAAAAAAAATTGATAAATAAATTAAAAAAAACCCTCAAACATAAATATGACCATAAAAGCTATTACATATGATGTACATGGTCTAAGAAATAAACCATGAAGAAAGACATTAGTTTGGGTATTAAAGGATGAAAAGATCAAAATAGGCATATTACATAATACAAATTTGAAAATTGATAAAACAAAATTTGAAAACATCTATATCTCACGTATCAGATCAAATTCTTTATCTCTATAACTGCAACTCAGCCTCTTGCCTCAAGCTTGCATCACTTAATCCTCAGAGTGTATTTCTTCCTTTTAGTTGCCATTGTTGCGTTACAAAAAATGAATTAAAACTTGAAACTAGCTTGTGAAGAAATTACCTATGCAATAGCAATCTACATGCTATCATATTCGGTTGGACTTTGATCAAGGGTGAAACAATTAGAAGCCATGTTTTCCTTGACTAGATATAAAATGCAGGTCCAGCTTAGCTACAAGCAAGGGAAAAATATCTATATTCCATGCTTTATTCAAGCATATATATCAGCGGTATCACATCATCTAGACCTCTATGGGGCCTAAACCCAACCCCAGCTGCAGTGCATATTCTAAAGGCCTTGAGTCTTCATCAAACAATGGAGACTGTCACTATGAACTGTCAGAAATGTTAAGTGTCAGTCTCAGCCTTCGTGTGGAGCAGTGACGTTTATAGTGATAGTGACTTCTGGGAGGTGAACTGAAAGGGAAACTGGCATGCCATGTCTGCAAGTCAAGATGTAGTTTCTGAGTTCTGTCTGTCTCTTATCATTAGGCCGTGTAAGTAAAAAAAATTATCTCCTATTTCAGGATGAAATATCTTTTAGTTTGGTGTCTTTATTCTACAAATTTTTCATTGTTGGAACCAAAAATGAGAAAGGAAAGTTGTCACATTATTCTCGTTGTCATTATATCTCATGATATTGTGGTAAGACAAAATCTTTGCCAAAAGAGGAAAACAGATACATCCTGGCCAACATGATGGTAAACAGGCCTGGATGATGAAAAGAAAAAGTTAAAACGGATAGAGAAGTAATAGAGAGAAAAGTCCACAGTACACAAAAGTGGTAGAATCTTAATTGTGGCCTGTGTCCTGCAAATTGTGTTAGGTATGACTGACTGGTTGATGCATTATCAATTTATAAAAAGACTCACCTCTAGTTTCTTGATAACCAATTCTTGAGATGGGTTCAATATTTCAGATACAGTTTTAGTAAATTGTGCTAAGTCTTCTTGCCTTGATCTTTCAGACATTTGAAGTTTTCCTTGTAGACTTGCTATTTCAGAATCCTTCTATATGAACAAAAGCAACAACATGATCTTTATGATTATTAGTCCTTTAACTTTAACTGCTTTTATTGTTTTCTTAAAAAAAATAAAACAATACTTGAAACACTTAAAAACAACTACTCTCGCAATAAAATAAAAAAACCGTAACCAAAAACACTGCAGAAAGCCAATAAGAAAAAAGAATATCTATGGAAAAAAAAACTGCAAACACTAGCTATATCTTTCTGTCATTCCTTTTCTTCCCTCTGATCCTCCCATCCATGTCCCCCACCATTCTTCCTTTCCTATCTCGAAAGCTGTTGAAGACATGAAAGAAAATATTATTATTCCAATAGATCTATTTCAATTTGCTTTTTCAAGTCTGAAATTCTATGAATTAGCATTCATATAATATACCTTGTTGCTAATTTTCTTGAGATCATCCATTTCAACAAAAATCTGTTCTTTTACTTGAAGCGTTGTCTGGACATCATCTTGAAACTTTTTAACACTATTCATCACTATTGAAAAGGAAAAAACAGAGATGATTATCAAATATTAATATTGGCATGGTACATCTATAAGAATAACCCGAGTTAATTTTAATCATTAGCAATCATAATAATTATTTACAATAATTTTCATTCCTGGAGATCAATATCACGCAACATATGCAATGAATTACTCTGACTACTAAACTGAAAACATGTATTCCACTGATAAAAATGTATTTTGTAAAGGTACACTTTACAGCATTGCTTATCTAAATTGTCTGCTACTCTACCCGCATATTAAGTTTCTTTTTCTTCAAACATGAGACACCTAAAGGAACCAAAACCATGGGACACTGAAAGAGATATCAGTAACAGAAAAGAAGTTAAAAGACATCCTGATAGACCAGCCTTCTATAACATTTGTGAAGGATACAGGTGTTGCGATCCAACACAGTCGAGGACAAAAGAGAAGGAGAGATGAAATATGAAACAACTTGATGCAAACACTTACATACTGACATTGTTTGTCGAGTCTCCTCCCTCAATAAGTCTCCCAATTTTTCCATTGCATTTCTTACATCATGAGAAAAACTTTTCATCTAGGAAAGAACAGAAACAAAACTTAATTCAAAAGAAAATAGGAGTTTGATCTAGCAAATGTCAAAGTGATTCAAGAAATTGTCAAAATATACTCAAAAATGATAATGCCTATAATTTGATAAAGAGTCATTTTGGATTTTATGGATGTCATGGCATACAGACCATAGTGTAAGAAACTACATGCATTGTAATTGTAGCTTTCCTTAAATTTGCAAGAAAATAAAAGTAAAATTTGAAATTTTACAAGAAAGAGAAAAATGTATATGTCAAAGAGGAAAATAATAACTACTATTATCCTCCACATAATCATCATTACAATTTATACTTAGTTTTATCATCACTGTTGTTATATCATCATTACTATCATTTTTATTTTCACATCTGTGATTTAAAAATGTTATTTTATTACATAATTTTATATTTTATTTTATCATCTTAATCATAATCATCATGGTCATCATCAGTTTTATTAGCATCATTATCATTGATATTTTTGGTGGTGATATTGTTGTGGTGTCGTTTCACAACATACACATTGTATTGTCCTGACTATCACTTCGCATAAGCCCCCAGACTTCTTTCTTCCCTTCTTCTTTCAGGCTGAGTCCACCAATTGTTGGATGCAGCCCTTCTCGAATGATTTCCAATAATCCCCATTTTCTGCTTTCATCATCTAGAGTTCCCCTTCTGTAATTTTACAGTGTCATCTTTCCATCTTCTTTGTGGTCTTCCTCTTGATCTTTTATCTCTTTTTAGGTTCCATTCCATACATTGTCACTCCACTTGTTGTCCTCTCGTCTTACTACATGTCCTGCCCAAGCCAATTTTTGCTTTAATATGTATGTTTTAATGTATTTCCCCAGACACATATCCCATATATAGTAAAGAAAAAAAGAATATAATGATCAATGTCATAAATAGGAATATTATACATGTACATGTATTCTTTGAGCTGACATGTAAAAGGAATAAATAAGAAGAATGGCATCAGAAAAGGTAACAAAATATCTACTTACCTCATTCCTATTTTCTTGCACACTTAGAGCAATCTGTTCCAAAAAATCTCTGTCATGATAATAAACGGAAGTGTGATGAAAGACAAAGGAGAGAAAATAGTATAGAATATATATTGGTCTTCTTTGATATTGCTTGTACATTGTTAGGCCTAATGTTAATATAGGAATAGAAAGTCACATTCCCATCATAACCCATCGTATGCCTAGATTTAATTCTCATTGATCACCAAATCTGACCAACTGAGAGGGCCTACTATAATTAACACGGCATGGCTGTGATATTTATTTTCTTTTTTGGGTCTACCATGATGATTTCTTTTTTTCTTTTTGGGGTGTTGAATAATAAGTCTAAGATTGAAAATTCAGTTCTTTAAATGACAAAAAATGCTCTTTGTAACAAATCCAAATGTAAATAATAATTTGTCATCTGTAATAGTTCCTAACATAAAAGTCGAACATTTTTAATCAATTTGCCATGCTTCAAGAATTAGAAAATCCCTTCCCCATATCAATATCATTTAGAGAAAATAAAACTGAGAAAGGAACCATAACAACAACAACAAAATGATAACTCTGATTTAGGAAATAAATCAGAATGAACAACTTACAAAATAATAATTCTGTATTGCAATATGCAGGTGTTAATATTTCTTAAGGTGATGTAAATGTTCACATGTCAAATGATTACACTCATATTTATACACTGTACATTGATTGGCATTAAAGGGGCACACATAGTTACCTTTCATCTCTCTCATATGATTTACATTTATACCTCTGCTGTAAAGAAACCAAACCATCATTATCTTTTTGAGAATTACTGAAAAGTTGGGTGACTTTGGCAGAATTGCACTTGTTCTGGCTGGCCATTGAAGTTTGGTTTGTAGAAGATACCCAATTACCCTTCTTATGCTCTCCTGATATACTTTGTTTGGAGAGGGATTTCTTGCTTAGCCACTTTTCATACATGCTCATTTTCTCATTATTTCCCTGCAGTAAAGAAAATAATATGTTTGCCTGTTTGAAAAACAAATCCCAATATAAATTATATAAAATGCTGAATAAAATTCTGAAATTCAAAATATGATCAAAGTGTTGGGATCTTAGGAAAGTGAAAAATCAAAGATGATAAGAAAATTCCTTGAAGGTTCTTCAAGTCATCTCAACCAAGTGCAAAATATAAAAGTAACATTTTCTGTTTGATATTGTCATGAGATATGTGTGATTAAAATTATGAATGCACAATGCAATGACTGTTGTACTAAGATACATATCCATTTACATACACATAGACAAATATTCATGTGCAGTTTGAATACATATCAACACAGGAATTTAAGCTTATCATTTGTTTTTTAATGTAATCACAGTAATGTACCAATGGTTTTATCCATATTTTAATAACTGTTCATTATCAATCCCAATTGATGATGAGGGAGTTGAAAAAGAAGCTGAGCTAAAAGAATACGGTGTATTGGCATTTTAGCAGTCATAATTATGTGTTGTGCATAGTCACTAGAAAAATAATAAGGTGCAGGTAGAAATCATTTACACATGCTTGAGAAATGCTTAGACTTAGAGATCAAGATCAGTGTTCAGTGTTCAGGGGGGGGAGGGGGAGAGAGAGAGAGAGAGAGACAGACAGACAGACAGATAGACACACAAACTGACAGCCAGATAGATGATAGATGAACAGACAGCCAGACAGATGAACAGACAGACAGGAAGACAGGGAGACGCAGAGAGATATATAGAGAAAGTATGAGTGTGAGAAAAAAGACGGGGATGGGGGTCAGGGTGAGTGTATATCTGTAGGTGTATGTCATGTGTGTGTCAACTCCATTGTCACACTCAATAATG
>JBBPCV010017888.1:0-10179 GCA_037974505.1 Plocamopherus tilesii
TATCAATCTACCTATCTAATCATCGATCTATTTATAGAAATGTCTATCTATCTATAAGTTTATCTCTATTTATTTATCAATATATTTATCTATCTATCTATCTATCTGTCTATCTATCTGTCTACCTGTCTATCTATATATCTATTGGTCAATCTATCTATCTATCTATCTATCAATCTATCTATCATTCTATCTATCTATCTATCTATTTATTTATCTATATATCTATCTATCAATCAATCTATCTATCTTTCTATCTATCTATCTATCTATCTATCTAACGATCAATCCATCTATCTATCTATCTATCTATCTTTTTATCTATGTATCTAAAGATCATGCAATCTATCTATCTACCTATCAATCTGTCTATCTATTTTTCTTTCTATCTATCTTTCTGTCTATCTATCTATCAATCTATCTATCTATCTTTCTATCTATCTATCTAACGATCAACCTATCTATCTATCTGTCTATCTATCTATGTATCTGTCTTTCTATCTATCTATCTATCTTTCTATCTTTCTATCTATCTATCTATCTTTCTTTCTATCTATCTATCTATCTATCTACCTGTCTATCTATCTATCTTTCTATCTATCCATCTAACAATCAATCAAGCTATCTATCTATCTTTCTTTCTCTCTATCTATCTAAAGATCAATCTATCTATCAATCTATCTATCTATCTATCTATCTTTCTATCTATCTATCTAACGATCAATATATCTATCTATCTATCTATCTTTCTATCTATCTATCTAACGATCAATCTATCTATCTATCTATCTATCAATCAATCACTGTCTGTCTATCAATACACCCAAGTAGCGACATACAACCAAATCCTGGCTGTCCTTTCTTTCTTCTTTTACTTGTATATTCACAATCAACTACAGACAAAATAAAAATGGAATATTACTACAACTAAATCTTGCAAAATAAGCAAGCAAGAAAAAAATCCATCCTTAGAATAGAATACATGTAATATCAAGAAAACAATGTTAATCATGAAAGTTTGCAGCGCCTTTTTTTCCCTCTCTTAAATCATAATGAAATGAGGGGTGAAAGTTGCTAGACAATAATTTGCACAAAAATCTTCAAACAATGCATAATTTGCTTAAAATTAGCATACTGCTGCATAATTTATAAGTGTATTATCATAATTATGCCAACAACAAAAAAAATGCTCTAGATAGTGATCTAGGTCTACTAAAACCAAAAAGGCCTTCATCTACAAAACCAACATAGAAATAAATAAAAAAAAAAAAAAAAAAAAGAGCAAGTTGAATGACAAATAGAAAGCAGATGGATTGACTTATTCTCCTTTTTGTTTTTTTTGTTCTTAATGTTTGATGTAATACATATATATATTGTTTTGTTTTTTGCTTTTTTGTTCTTGTTTGACCAACCATACACATATATTATATATATATATATACACACAAGTCTGTGAGAACAAAATAACTGATAAACAATATATTGCATATATATAAAATAGCCACAAGTAAAGGGGCATGGCAATCCCTCAGTAGTATCAACACAATTCACCCATCTCCAAGAAGTGTCATAAACTGTTATCTCCTTTGAGAAATGCGTATAACAAATGTGGGTAGTCAATTACAAAATAAAGGTGTCGTATGGCAAGACGAAAATCTTCCATTCAGTGATGTTTTTACTTTTAGATGTTTTAGTTTTACACTTTGTTCTTTGAAATTTTGTTACAAAAGATGTTTTTCGCCTCTCCTGTAAAGCGAAGATTTCAACGATAGCAAATGGTAACTTATGAGAATGCTGGTCTACTTTAGAACCATCATATAGTATATATGTATTTATAAAATGTAGCACTTAGTCTGTAGCCACCATCAATCCTGTTGTATAATGAGAAGAGGGTTTACAGTATGGTGAAAAGGATGATGGGAGACTAGGGAGTTGGAGAGAAAAAAGATGACGGTCTGTGCGTGCACATCATGGAAATAAAGCTGATGAATCTGAAATTAAGAATTGTTCATTTATTTATGTTTGTTACACGTGACGTAACAATTGGTGCCGAAACCCGGGACTAGAGATTCACTATGTGATATTTTTGAACATTTTCCCTCTGTTTGTGTTGTGCACGGTGAGTAGATAGTCATTGAGACCGTGAAAAGTTTGAGTGACTTTTGCACCATTTTCCATTATTCGACGAGACGTAGTATAGCAAGGTAGACAAGGTAGCAAGGAGCATTCCAGAGCTCAACGCATCAGTGGTACCGATACCAAAAGAACAGTGTGATCAAAATGGAGTCGGCGACGTGCCGCTGCGAAAGGTTGGCTGGCTCGTGAAGTCACTGACCTACAAGACCTTGTTACCAGATGGGAGATAGCAACACCAAAGAAATTTTTAGACGGTATCGCAGAATTCGACAAGAGACGAGCGAAATATGAAATTGCGGTGGACGAAGTACAACAGTATCTGGTCGACGACGAGCTGACGACCGATATTGAAACCGAACATCGCTTCCTTCTAGACGGTCGATCAGTGAAATCAATGGCAGAATCGAAACTAGAGGAGAAACAACGTCTAAATTACGACATCAGTGGAAATGAAGGAATTGTCGGCGACCAACAAAACAATTTTCACCCTCATTCGGCCAACTTGCCGAAACTCCAAATTCCAAGGTTTTCGGGAGATTACACTGAGTGGCCCTCCTTCTATGACGCCTTTGGGGCCCTCATTGATGAATCGTCTATCCCCAACATCACCAAATTTACTTATCTTCGGTCCTTGCTGTCTGGCGAGGCGCTGTCGTGCATAAAAGGACTGAGTCTGACGGGTGATAATTACCATCATGCTCTACAGATCCTCAGAGATCGATACGAACGGAAAGATAAGATCGTATTTGATCACATTCAAAAGTTACTCTCGACGGAAGTTAACTGCAGGAACGTTAACAACATGTGGACGTTCTTCAATCTAGTACAATCCCACATCCGAGGCCTCGAGAACTTCGGGATCAACGGTGAGCAATATGGAGTCATACTCACTCTTCTTATCCTGAGTCGACTACCTAGTGAGATTCGAATGGAGTGGGCAAGATCAAGTGACACAAAGGAATCAGACCTGAGTTTTCTCATGGCTTCCTGAAAGCGGAGATTGAAAGGAGAGAACCCTCTCAAGACTACAATCTTAGTCCAATCAACGATAGAAGTGATAAGTGGAGAAGGGAACAGAGATTCAAGAAAAACCCCGGTACTGCCTCCGCATTAGTTGCCAGTGCGACCAGTGGGAATCGTTCCAATCGCGTTTGTGCATTCTGTGACAGAGACCATTATAGTGATAAGTGTCCTGATTTAAGGAAATTGGATTTTCAGACAATAAGAGACAAAGCAAGAAACAATCAATTGTGTTTCAAATGTTTCAGGTCCTCTCACATTGCTAAGCATTGTTCCTATAGATGTTCGACTTGTAACAAGGGACATAATTCTATTTTTTGTAGAGGAAGTTCTGGTCGAAATGATGATTGCCTGCTTAGAACCAATAGCATTGAGGGTGTTGGCGTTAGCAACAGAAGAAGCCAAGGAGCAAACCTCGAGGTTTCGAACCAAGATTTAGCTAGAAACTCTGAGAGTCAAGTTAATTATGCCAAGTCAGATTTGACAGGAAGACAAACTGTCATGCAGGCATGTAAGGCTGACTTGAATGGGACCCAAGTCTTTGTCCTTTTTGATAGTGCCACGGACAAGAGCTACATCTCTTCTTCTTGCGTTAAGGTGCTGAAACCAAAATTTGTTGCAAGGGAAGAATCTTCATTTTGTAATTTTGGTAGCAGAAAACCTTCTGAGAGAAAGAAAAGGAATGTTTATAGTCTGACACTCAATTGTGAGAATGACAAGAGCGTGAATGTTTTTTTGACCGAGATTGATGAGATTTGCAATGATATGTACAAAGGTACCAGATGATTGTTTAGCATATTTTGAGAGTCATATTGGTCAGGATATGATTTGGGGGGATGATTTTCATGAATGTCAAAGGGTGAGGGTGGACATACTGATTGGCCTTGATCATTACTGGGATTTGATCAAGCCTGGGAAAGTAATCACCAGTCCAGCGGGTCTTGTGGCTCAGGAAACCACCTGTGGAAAGTGGATTTTGTCTGGGTCGTTACTCTCACCTGAAATGAGTCTTACCTACAAGAAACGTCAATGCAATACTCACACCCAGTTTTTAACACTGGGATATGTGTCAGATGGCATGGTGAAAAAGTTCTGGGAACTAGAAGCAATAGGCATATCAGAAAACAATAACAACAAAAGCGATGCTCAAAGCCATCATGTATGGCTTGAATTTCAAAAACAAATAACATTTAAGAATGGCAGGTATGAAGTTGCGCTTCCTTGGAAGGAAAATGGCAAGGAAAAGCTTAAAAATAACTTTGCAGCAGCAGAGATCTGCCATGAGAAATTACAAAAAAGGTTAGCCAGAAATGATAATTTAAAGAATCGGTATGGGGAAGTTTTTAAATCACTTGAAAAAGAGGGCATCATTCATGAGGTGCCAGTCGCTGAAATGGAACAGGAGAACAAACCTGTTTATTATCTGCCTCACTTTCCCGTTGTGAAAGAAGAAAGTGTATCCACCAAAGTGAGGCCTGTGTTTGATGATTCCTCTTTGGGACCGAATGACATCTCATTGAATGATTGTGTTCATAAAGGGCCTAATTTGCTTTCTAATCTGGCAGAAGTCATACTTCGATTTAGAAGATGGCCTGTAGCATTGACTGCTGACATCAGAAGAGCCTTTTTGCAAATTAGGTTAAAAGGTCAAGATCAAGATGTACAGAGGTTCATTTTGAGCCTTTTAGCAAATAAGGTTAAAAGGTCAAGATCAAGATGTACAGAGGTTCATTTTGAGCCTTTTTGCAAATTAGGTTAAAAGGTCAAGATCAAGATGTACAGAGGTTCATTTTGAGTGATGGTCAGCACCAGCGCATCATGCGATGTGAAAGAGTCATTTTTGGCTGTGCTTCATCCCCATTCTTGTTGATTGCAACTATAAAGCATCATTTAAGCAAGTTGAGGAAAGCCATACCTCAGTAGAAATGCAAAACAATTTCTACATGGATGATCTGCTTCCAGGAGCAGATGACGAAGATCGGGCCATGCAGATTCAGGAGAAAGCCTCCGAAATCATGGCAGAAGCTGGAATGGACTTATTATGTAAGTGGTGTTCAAACAGTTCTGTAGTTAAAGAAAGATTACAGAAGCAATTTTCAGACAACACCATTGATAATGATGTCATGAAAATCTTAGGTCTCAAATGGGATTCAGCAGCAGATGGTTTTGAGTTTGCAGGGTATCCAGTCCTCCCGGAAGTAGTGATAACAAAGAGACTTGTTTTAGGTCTTTTGTCAAGAGTTTTTGATCCTTTAGGGTTTCTCAGTCCATTCACTATTACTGCTAAGATAGTTTTCCAGGAACTGTGGAAGCGAGGTGTAGATTGGGACGAAGAGATACCTGAAGAGCTAAAGCATCAGTTTTTGGCATGGATGGAAGGCCTGTCAGTTTTGAGGACGTTCCAAGGTGCCTGGTGTCCTCTTCTTGGTTGAACAAAAGAGATATAGAAATACTTTGCTTTTGCGATGCCTCCGAGAAGGGCTATTGTGCTGCTGTCTACTTCAAAGTCAATGAAGGTGGACATCTGAACCAGAGGACATCCCTTGTCATGGCAAAATCACGAGTTGCACCTGTAAAGCAAGTGACTTTGCCTCGGTTGGAATTGCTGGGGTGTTTATTGGGTGCACGCCTCTTACGCTTTGTGATCAAAGCATTGTTTTTACCGGAGGCGACAGTCTACCGATTCAATGATGGCGCTCCATTGGATTCGAAATGATTCCTCCAAATGGAAGGCCTTTGTAGCAAACAGAGTTTCTGAGATCCAACAATTGACGTATCCTGCAAGATGGAGACACTGCAAATGTTCTGAGAACCCAGCAGATCTGGGCACTCGTGAGACCTCGGCTAAAACCTTGATGGATACAACTTCATGGGTGACAGGCCCATCAATCCTTCAAGAGAAAGAAGTTGGTGAAGTTGATCAATTTGAAGACAATCTCTATGATGAGAAATTAGTGTCTTTAACAGAACAGGAAAGTCAAGAAATGACATTTCAAAGTACCGTTGTCAGTACCACTACTATTCTTCCATTTGAACGGTGGGGAGGTTGGTACAAAACTATTCGGATTGTATCATGGCTGCTGAGATTTATGGACAATATTCGAAAGAAGAGAGGAGAAAGAAGTTGTTCTGATTTTCTCAGCGTTGAGGAAATCCAAAAGGGTAAAAGACTTCTGTTGAGATCAGCTGTTCAACTTCAATATTTTCCTGAAGAAGTCAATCAGATTCAATTGGGCAAAGATGTCTCAAAAGGGTCTCCCTTGCTTAAGTTGAATCCTTTCATGGACAAAGAGGGGATTCTGCGGTTAAGGGGAAGATTACAGTTTTCAGACGTACCATTTGAATCAAAGCATCCGATCATAATGCCAAAATGTCATGTTTCGGTGTTGCTTGTCAGAAGTGAGCATTTGAATCTGAAACATGCAGGGGTTCCTCAAGTTATTTCTTCACTAAGGAATCAATATTGGATCATTGGTTTGAGGAACATTGCGAGAAGAGTAAAAAGACAGTGTTCGAGGTGTTCAAGGTTTGATGCATTACCTTGCCAACAACCAATTGCTCCACTACCTGAGGAGAGGATTATAAGATCACCCCCTTTCTCTACGACAGGTGTTGATTTTGCTGGTCCTCTTTACACCGCTGATTTTTTAGGATTAAAGCACTACATCTGTCTTTTCACTTGTAGTGTAGTTCGAGCAATACATCTAGAATTGGTTGATAATCTGTCTGTTGAACAATTCATTCTGGCATTTAAAAGATTTGTTGCTAGAAGGCGCATGCCTGCATGTATCATGAGTGATAATGCAAAGACATTTCAAGCAGCTTCAAAAAGGTTGTGTGAAGAATACGTTGATAGAGCCCCCAAATGGAAGTTCATCAAACCAAGAAGTCCTTGGGTAGGGGGCATATGGGAACGTCTTGTACGATCGGTCAAGTCCAGTTTGAGAAAAAGTATAGGCTCCAGGAGTCTAACAAAGGCTGAGTTGATCACCTCGTTATGTGAAATCGAAATGTGCATCAACAGCCGCCCTCTTACTTTTGTGGGAGACACATTAGATAGTTTAGAACCTCTGACACCAAATCATTTCCTCAATGGAGGCAATGCCGTGGGGGTAGGTTCAATATCAGATCCTAATTTGAGTTCAGCAACTGCTAGCGACTTACGTCAAATGGTTGTGTCACAGTCAGAGGAAGTGAGTAAGTTCTGGACCGTGTGGATTCAAAGTTATATCAAAGAATTGCCTCACGCTCCAATGGCCAAAGCTAGAGGGAAATTAAGATTGGGGGATGTAATTTTGATAAGGGAAGACAATTGCCCCAGATTACACTGGCCTCTTGGCAAAATAACCAAACTGATTCCCAGTAGGGACGGTCTAATTAGGACCGTTGAAGTAAAAACAAAAAGGGGTTTGTTCATCAGGCCCATTCAAAGAATACACCTTATGGAGTTACAGGGAGGTGATGTCGACAGTACATTAGACACTCAGCTATCGTGGGATGATACCGAGAGTCCACAAGTTGAAACCCACAGGGACAAAGGTGTCACGACCAGAACAGGTCGCATAATTAAACCTTAGAAAATCTTAAGCCTTTGAGAAATAACGTGCATTTGATGTTTTCTTTATGATTGATATACATGTATTTGCTTTCTCATACTCATATGAACATGAACACTATGTATATTTTATATGTGCCCTTATATGAGGCAGTCACTGCTTGCTTTACTTTATAAGATGTATTGAAAACATGTATCACAATCCCAAAAAAATTCTAAGACTGAACCGTTAACCGGGGTATACTATCTACCGTCCATTTGACCCTTGAATCATCCCCTGGCCTAGTTAAAAGGCGATTCTTTTGAGATGACCCCCAGTGAAACATTACCTATGAAAGTAACGTTGGTCAGCGCCATGCGAAAGGCTTGGCGAGAGAGACGAGTGAGAGGTGAGCTGAAGAAATGTGGCCAGGTATTTTCTTGTATCATTCAATGTTGGAGTAGGTAAAGGCAACTTAAACGTTGTAGAGGTACACCTTACAATTTTGGAGGGTGGTCAATTTGAATTGTTTACGGTAAATTTTGCAAGATTCTGGGAAGGTCTCGTGGGGTGTTGGCACTATTCGTACTTGATTACTAAATTGTGTACCCTGGATTCCCATCCTCGCCGTTCCTTTCAGTTTTCACCCCTGTTGTAATATATGGGTCATGACCTAATGCATATTATGTGAATCGGTTCTGGGATTATTTTAAACTGTAATCCTTTAAACTTCAACACATATTTGATGTTATGTTTATGTAATATCCCAATGATTAGAACGGAAGAAAACTTTAATATTCCCCAGAGACTTATCGGGGATTTTTGCTTGTGCAATTGCAAACCATTAAGCTATTGATGAGAAGCGATGGTCGGTCTTGACCTTGGGAAAGGTGGGCGCTATCACTATCACCTTATCTGAGCCACTCACTGTGGTAGTGGTAGTAGGTTCAGCTCGTAAGGGCAAAGTGAGCACTACACACGTTCATTTATGTATTTGGTTTACCCCTTTATAGTTGGGAAGAGTTTGTTTCTAAGTACGATGTAACGTTTGTTAACTTGATATATAACCGAATATGCACAAATAACCTATTACCTTTATTAAGTAGTGCAGTAGTTATATTACACCTTATAGTCGGCTTTTAAGTTTTTACATTACAGGTACTGAATGTTGTAGTTCATACTCTGTAGATCAATCTCGTTCCAGATGAGAATAGTTGAAAAAGTTTTTTTGATCCTTTCACCCTTCGTTTTGTCCTTTGACATAAACGATTTATCTCACCTACTGTTTGAAACATTGGTTGGAAATCATGCATCCTTGAATGGTTGAAATTTGTTTGGAAGAATTTTCTAAGATAGAAATTTCGGTCTATGAATTTTTTGAAATTTTGGTTGTGTTGGATAATGCATATATATATGTGATTTCTTATCCAAGGTGGGGAGAATGTTGTATAATGAGAAGAGGGTTTACTGTATGGTGAAAAGGATGATGGGAGACGAGGGAGTTGAAGGAAAGAAAAAAGAAAGATCACGGTCTGTGCGTGCACATCATGGAAATAAAGCTGATGAATCTGAAATTAAGAATTGTTCGTTTATTTATGTTTGTTACACGTGACATAACAGTATCTAATCCAACAGGCAACTGTTAGGATGGTATCGAATCGTTTAGTTGTCGAAAGCTGTCTTCAAATAATCGTAGCAAAACGGGCTGCTCTCCCCTGTACGACAGGTCCTGTTGACTGTGTGCTGTGAAAAGCATTTTCCTGTGTGAGGATCGATGTCCGTGCCTGGAGGCGAGAACCTGCACCTGTCTGTGTCTGGACATCGGCATTTGTACTCCAAGTACTTGTCCTTGACCACCTGGAAGCAAGCCTGGTGCTTTCCACAGGGGTCCTGGCAGGGGTGGGGGTGTGGGGGGGTGTGGCGGGGGTGGAAAAGGGCGGCAACGGGTCAATGGAAGGGAACGCTGTCAAGAAACTACCACTACTAGTGCTGATGCTGCTGTTTCTCCTCCTCGTCGTCCTCCTTCTCTTCCTCATCCTTGTTTGTTTGGGCATTCCGTTGGTTTTTGTTTGGGTTTTTTTGTTTTGTTTTTGTTTGTTTTTTTAACGTTTGTATTTTGTTGCTTTCTTCTTTTTTTTTCTTCTGTTTTGTGTTTTTGTTGTTGTTGTTGTTGTTGTTGTTGTTTTTTGAATGGTTCTTTTCTGTTTGTTTTGATGTTGTAGTCTTGGTGAGTTGTTGTTTTGGGGGTTGTTTTTCTTGTTTGTTTGTTGTTGTCGTTGTTGTTGTTTTGTTTATTGTTGTTTTGGGGGTTTTGTGGGGGTTTTTGTTTTGCTGTCGTTGTGGTTTTTGTTTCGTTTTGTTTGTTTTGTTTTGTTTTTGTTTCTTTTGGGGGTTTTTTTTGGTGGTGGCAGGTTTGTTTTTTGTTTGTTGGTTTTGTTTTGTTTTGTTTGTTTTGTGTTTTGTTTTTTGCTTTGTCTTTTGGGGTTTT
>JBBPCV010017999.1:0-2500 GCA_037974505.1 Plocamopherus tilesii
TCTCTCTCTCTTTCTCTCTCTCTCTCTCTCTCTCTCTCTCTCTCTCTCTCTCTCTCTCTCTCTCTCTCTCTCTCTCATCGAATGGAATCATTGATTTCTATGCCTGGATCGATTTGTCTAGATGAAAAAAAAAATCAATTGGCGTATTGATTTTTATAGGCAAGGAAAGCCAACAAGTGCATCGCTCTGTATCTGGCATATTGTCTTAATAATAGAAATGCAATAAGGAAGAAGGTAATGATTGTGTTGCACTTGTTGTTGTTGTTGATGCTGCTGCTGCTGCTGTTGTTGTTGTTTTTGAAGATAACGATGATGATGGTGGTGATGATGATGGTGATGATGATGATGATGATGAAAACGTTGATGATGATGATGATGATGATGATGATAATGATGATGATGCTGTAAGAAGAGAATTGGAAATCAAAAGACAAGAAAAACAATAAAACAACACGACAAATCCATAGAAATCAAGACTCAAAGCAAATTAAAAAAAAACCCACAACAGCAACAACTGAAACAACAAAAACAAAAAACAAAAACAAAATTAAAAAGCAAGAAAAAACAAACTACAACAGATAATCACAAATATAACTAACAAACAAACAAAAAACAATAAGAACAACAAGAACAAACAAACTAAGCCAACAACAGAAACCAAAACAAGCAGCATTCCATCCTTTTATCAGTCGAAAGGGAGTTTTTTCTAATTCATACAAAATTTTAACTCCTTTTTCATTATACATAACGAAACAATTCGTCACGTGTTACGTAAAGAGTACCGTAAAATGAGACCCCCGAAATGTGCCAAATCGACACACCCCGCGTGCAACGGTGTTAGTGACCCTAGTGACCTGTGACCTCTGACGAAAGCACATGTACTTTATACTTGAACGAATTTCATAAACCGTTTCCTCGAGCCGTGGGCCATTATTTCTCAAGTGGCGGCACCTTGGCTTTAAAGGTGGGATGGGACTATATTTCTACAGTTTTCATCCTAGTGTTAACCCTTTGAATGCCAGAAGCCAATGCATCGGGATGTGCATGATTAAACTTTTTGACTACAATTTGCCCATATATCGGGATGAGCACGAACGCGCTCATCCCGATATATAGGCAAATTGTAGTCAAAGAGTTAAATGATGCTCGTGCCTATTGTGGGCTTATGGCGGTCAAGTATTGAAATCGTGTTCGTGACGATGTAGTATCGTCGATTGGTACTGAAAGGGTTAATTTAATCGCCGAAAATCAGGCAGAGTGACCATTTGGGCGAGGGAGACACTTACTTAGCTTGGGATTATTTTTTTTTCAGTGTAGGGATATTACAATAATTTATTGATTTCCAAGCGCATGACATGAATCACATCACTCGTTATTGTCGGCTTTTTAAAAAAAGTGTAATCCATGATTGGCGTTGCTCAGAGAGCGAAAAGTACACAAGCTGACAACCCGAGCTAGAACTATTGTTCAATAGACGATATTGATTACTCTAGAATCTCCCAGAATTCCCTCGCTCACACATATTAAGGTCGTTTAGATGGAACTCGTTCCATTACATAATAATATGCTTTACGACCAAAGTCATTTTGCTTTTAAGGCAGGGCAATGGGAGGTCGAATTCCAAGTTTCGCACCTTTAAGTCGGTCACTATTGTAAATGCACTATTTAACAGTCACTCCACCTATACCTAACTTGCCCCCCTCTCCTAACCACATACAACCACCTGCCCGCACACCCACCCACACACCCACCCACCCACACACACACACACACACACACACTCTCTCTCTCTCTCTCTCTCTCTCTCTCTCTCTCTCTCTCTCACACACACACACACACAAACACACGCATCTACTGATGATCAGTCAGACGTTGATTTCGAGGGTAAAATTCTTTTAACTCGCGCGTTCATACTCTACTTGGGCGTAGAAATGAGGACCAGATTATAGTCAGCGTAAGATCTTGTCAGTGTGCTAGAGTGATGCTCCTGTAAAATGGTTGCTGCCTCGAGAGCTTGAGGTTTCTTGACAGTAAGGGTCGATCGGGGAACACCTGTAAAGCTATATATAATAATTATGAGCCCTATTTTTTTCTGAGAGGGCATAGTCCAAAAGTCACTCGATACCACAACCGGTAATGTGAGAGTATGCGTGTACTGTATGTAAGTTGGCTTTTCAGAGAGACCCTCATTGAACGTGAAAAAATTAGACTTCATAACAAGGCATCCAAGTTACGCCAGCCGAATGGACACCACGAGGCAAACAGGCCATGTGCACGATGCCTCGGCGGTTTTCAGATTGCCTGGAGGAAAAATTATAAGATATACAAATATAAAATTGGAGCTTCTATATAGCGCGATATCCACTTAAAGTAAGAGCTCAAAGCGCATTACAAAAGGGTCCCCAGCCAACAGTAATACTGAATACATAAGACAGAATTTGCTGCCAGTTAGGCACAATACGTTGGGTTTTGTTGTTGTCTTTTTTTGGACGGACACAAC
>JBBPCV010017999.1:7500-10177 GCA_037974505.1 Plocamopherus tilesii
TGTTGTTGTTGTTATTATTATAGTTAAATTATAGTTAAATATTTAAATTATATTTATATTTAAATTTATTATATATAATTATTAAATAATAGTAATGATAATGATATTAATACAGGAAAACAATCCTCGCAGGTAGAATGGATGGCAGTTACTGTAGTGGAAGGGGCTGACCCAGACGTCAGTGGTACGGTGAAATCAAAGAATGGACAAGCAAGCTAGGTCGTGTGACTTGGAGAAGCGTGGCAAGTCGACCCTAGAATGGCCCTCAACAGCCTGGATGACAACAAGACCAAGACCAAAACCAAGACCAATAATACATGAAATGGCAATGATAACGATAATAATCTCTTCTTTCGGCTGATTCTGATCCTGTCAGGGGTCGCCAGCATCCTCCTCTCTCACATCAGCTGCCATCATATCTTCCTGAGACCCATCTATAAATACCTTCCTTTCGGTCTTCCCTTTTTCCTCTCACGTACCTGGGCAGTGATATCTTCAGCAATCTCTTACCCAGTGCCGGATTAGGACCCAACTGGCCCCAGGGTACACTTCAATGAGTGGCCTGAAAAAATTAGATGCGGTGCAAAAACACACACATACACCTGCAGAAGTACACACATCACATGCATTGTCTGTCTGTCTATCTGTCTGTCTATCTATCTGTCTGTCTATCTGTGTGTCTGTCTGTCAGCCAGTACTAAGAATGACAGTATCGACTATGGTAATTAGTAATTAGCAAAGAACAAGTTGGCTTTGTGAGAGAAAAGCGAACAGTCGAAGCAATTTTTACTCTCAAAGCTATAATGCAAAGGTCCACCGAAGAAAAAAAAAAAGCTCCATCTCTACTTCATGGACTACTCAAAAGCATATATAACGGTGTGAAACACACCCTTTTCAAAATATTCAACTCTTTAGGTATCGATCGGAAAGACCACAGAATAGTAGAGGACCTATACTGGAACCAAACCGCATATATGTAAGACTTGATAAACAAACGTCAGAGTTCTTCAACATTAAAAACAAAGAGTAAGACAGGGCTGCATTCTCTCACCAGACCTCTTCAACATGTATAGTGAGATAATTTTCAGAGAAATTGAGGACACGAAAGGAAAATAGTTGGTGGTGTCAACTTAACAAATCTTAGATACGCCGACAACGCCATACTAATGGCTTATAGTTACAGTCCACACGTCCTCCAATTAATGTTAGACAATTTAGTAGCAATCAGTGAATTAATGTTAGACAAATTAGTAGCAATCAGTGAAGCACATGGACCGTTAATGAATGTGGAAAAGACAGAATGCATGGTTGTATCCAAGAAAGATAAAGATCTGTCATTTAATTTGACCAGCAACGGAGAATTGCTTAAACGGGTGAAAAAGTTCAAATATCTAGGTGCAAATATCACAAATGACTGTAAAGATATCATAGAAATAAAACGACGAATTGCAATAGCGAAATCTAACATTTTCAACCTTCTACCTGGTCGCTTCAAAATTGAAAATGAAAACAAAAGCACAAATAATTCAGACATATTTGACTTCTACTCTGCTATACGCTTGTGAATCCTGGACTTCAGATACAGATTGCATCAGACGTTTGGAATCATTTGAAATGTGGATTTTTCGGAGATTGCCAAAAAAAATACCATGGACAGCCAAAATTTCTTATTAGAAAGTGTTAGAGAAAATAGACATGGGGAGAGAATTGCTTAATATCATCAAGAAACAGCAGTTAAGTTTACTTGGACACGTTTGGAGACAAAAAGAATCATAAAGTTAGTTATTACTTAAAAGGAGAAAAATGCACGTGTTTGACAGCGCACAACTTTCTTGACTTCTTTGAGACAAAGTTCCAGCAACACCACCACCAACTCTGCACCTACAACAACAGCTGATGACAGAACATTATGGAGAAGAATTATAGAAAAAGTATTAGTCATAAAATGAATCTATTATAGAAAAAAATATTAGTCTTAAAATAAATATGTAATAGAAAAAAAGTATTAATCTTAAAATAAATCCATTATAGTAGAAAGTATTAATCTTAAAATAAATCTATTATAGTAGAACGTATTAATCTTAATTAAAATAAATCTATTACAGAAAAAGTTTTAATCTTAAAATAAATATATTAAAGTAAAAGTATAATTCTTATAATAAATATAACGTGCTTGGCCAAGTAAAGGCTCACAGATATCAGACTACAAGTACTAGATCTACTACCAAGTCAAGCCGTAAGCCGTAGTTAGCACGTCGCTATTTAATTCCACCTCCAGCTCAAGCACAAAATAACTGGTTCTATTTATAGCACAAGCCCAAATTTTACGCACTGAAATTCCCCCGTGTGGGCCCAGTGTGTAGGCCTAGATAACGCTGCACTTGAACGCACCGTTCTCAATCATAGGCCATGTCTCAATTCGGTATCAACAGTTACTAGATACTGTTCTGTCAACTCCAGCCGGGACCACGCTTTCTTTAGTGTTTTGCTGGCTGTTTCAATTTTAGCGCTCCATCCAGTACAGTAAAATCCAGCTTGCCACCGCTGGCCAAGTGTTTTTCGATACATGTATCAAGATTGAAGTGGATACATTGATAGAGGCAGTGAGAAAGTCCTGTAGGATAAACTGATAATACAGACTACGATTATTTGAGAATTAGCTTTATCAACATATATA
>JBBPCV010018110.1:0-10176 GCA_037974505.1 Plocamopherus tilesii
CCAGTCACCCCTACAACCTTTCCTACCTCAGACTTATTGACTCGTTCATTACTCTGATTTCAATTAGAAAAGGCAACGATCAGAGGGGAAGAGAGTGTGGCTGGGCACCCATACTTCTCTTTAAAAAATAGCACGGGCGTAGTAGCAATGACGTTGCTACAAGATCGTCAATATTGACGCAAAATGCCTACATTCCAGAGATATTGTGCGCTATTGTAATAATAATATATTTCTTTGATTCCTCTTCATGCACGTAAATAAAAGACTTTTATAATCAACAGCTCTCATCTGCACTAGTCACTGAGGATGGCGAGTGTGATTAAAGATGGTCCACAGACAAAACATTCCATCATTTTGAGGATTTTATTTATCTCCATCCTTCAGCAAAAAAGGCAATAGCTATGAACTTAGGAGAAATTTATCTGATAAAATTGCTTTTGCAAATGAAGAATGGTTTCCATTTTGTCAAAGAATGATTCCTCAATGGTTTATGAATGTTTAGTACTCTTCAAAAGTACAGGAGAAAAGGCTGTAAAAATGCTGCTAAAGTTGTGAATGTGAGGTACATGTGTTTAATTACTTTTAAAAGCCATAATTTTAAGTAAGTTTGAGGGCAAGTCATGAAATTTAAGATCGTGTCCGGAATCTTTTACCATATTTGTTTATATTTAATTTCTTCTGACATTTATGAAAATATTGTTATTTGACTGTATTATTTTTACTGATTTGAACACAAATCAATGCTGTTCTATTCATGTGAAATACAATGTACTAAATAAAGGCTGCACTTACTTACTGGAGTATTTCAATAATATTTAATAATAGTAAACCTAGTTCTTCCTTGACTCATGACTTATGTTACAAATTATAATAAACACAATTCCTCCAAGAAATCTGTGGGAGTGGATAGTTTGTAAGAGTGTGTGTTGCTTCAATCGAAATACATGTAGATCTAGAGCTACATACTAGGCCTACATGACACCAGACGTGTATTTCTTTCATATTTTTCGCTTCATGTTTTTCATTTTTATCATTGCACCCCCCTCCCTTTTCAAGATCTAGATCTACATTTATCATATACACTACTATGTATACTACTTCTTAACACTACTACAAAAAGTGTATTGCAAGTTAGACATTGCAATGTGCATTTCAATATAGAATCTAGAATTAGAATCTCTTGATCTAGTAACTTATACTTATACTTATTATAAACAGTTCATTTCGTCATTTCAATTTTATTCCCTTCTTTCTCTTCCCCCAATCGTTTTTTTTTTTAATGGCAACAAGGTCAAAGGATACCGTCATTAATTAAAATGCCGTTCATTTGACTGTTTTTGGAAAGTGAAACCAAAGGATTAAACCATTAGTCGGCCTAATTATTGTTATTATATGCTAATTGTTGTATAGAGTAGATCAAGTGCTAGCAAGCTTATCAATAACTCGTTATAATAATAATAATAATAATAATAATAATAATAATAATAATAATAATAATATAATAACAATAATAATGATAATAATAATAATGACAATAATAATAATAATGATGATGATAATAATAATAATAATAATAATAATAATAATAATAATAATAATAATAGCAGAGTTGTCAAATAAACAAAAAGAAATTAGACTCAAAATACAGTACACCTCAAACGCAGAGAAGCGAAACATATCGAAAAAAGAGAGAAACAAGATGCTCATAAGACAAAAAGGGACCAAACTGAGAAACGATGAATTCGGCAAAATCGCAGAGGATTTAGAGGCTAATCATGACAACAGCAGAAGCATGTTCCGTGCAACCAAATTATTAAATCGAAAGAAATCAGAAAATCCTTAGTGGAAGATGGCGAAGGAAAATTGGTTGTAGAACCCAACCAAATGTTAAAGATTATACAAAATCACTTTAGCGAAAAATTCCATAATGAAATGTCAGATGAAATTAACCACCATTCTCTGGCCAACCAAAGCCACTAAGTCACTAGGCAAACCTATCAGTATCAGTGTCAAAGAAATCAGAGAAAGTCGTGGCGGTCTTCTTCAAAGGGTGGCCCTGTCATTGCGTCGTCGCGTCGTCGTCGCGGTGCTCGGCTCGACTGGAAATGTGACAAGTTCGGGGTTCTTTTTTTCTTAAAGGGCCCTTGGCTGTGAAGGAATTTAATGCAAAATTCTTCATCGAAACTCTTTTTAAGTATCAAATTCGAGTTCAGCGACCTCAAAAAACTCCTAAGACTAAGGTTTTCATATTTTTAGCATTTTTTTTAAAGTTACGATTATTATTATTATTATTATTATCTTTTTTGTGTTTGTGTTCTTGGTGTGTGTCTGTGCATGTTTGTAAAAACAATACTGTGCAAGTGTGCTTGATGTAGCCTATTTTGGTGTTGGGCTACGGCTACCGTAATTTCTAATCATTGTCTCTATCTATCTACATGTATATAATATTTTCTGCCTAACCATGTACCTATCTATCTACAATGTATCTATCTATCTATCTATCTATCTTTCTATCTTCCTATCTTTCTATATAAATAATATAATATTATCTGCCTAACCATGCACCTGTCTATCTATCTACA
This sequence comes from Plocamopherus tilesii, assembly GCA_037974505.1. Taxonomy (NCBI): domain Eukaryota; kingdom Metazoa; phylum Mollusca; class Gastropoda; order Nudibranchia; family Polyceridae; genus Plocamopherus; species Plocamopherus tilesii. The sequence goes on from JBBPCV010018110.1 coordinate 2,583, forward strand.
ATGTATCTATCTATCTATCTATCTTTCTATCTATGTATCTTAACTATCTATTTATCTATCTATCTAAATATATCTATCTATCTATCCATCAATCAGTATATCTATCTATCTCTTTATATGTCTATTAATATCTATAGCTCTCTATCTCCCCCTCTCCCTTCTCTATGTGTCACAATGTCACTCGAGGGAATAATGAATAATGTCTTCATTTAATGCTCAGACTTACTATGAAGTGGACATACCCATGTAAAAGGGCTTACTAAAATTAGAACGACAAATATCCGTCAGTCTCTCTCAAACGCTACTCCAAACACTAACAGGGAGTCACCGCACTAATGTACTCTGCCGAGAAAGGCCATTTTGGGTGCATCGCCTATCTTGTGCGTGCTTCAGTGGACATGAACATGACTGATCGAACTGGCACGTCAGCCTTAATGCTGGGATGCTGGTTCGGTCACAAGAACTGGGTGGAAACGTGTCTAAAATCAGACAGTGTTCACGTCAATGCAACGTGTAAGAAAGGCAGGACAGCCTTAATTATTGCTTGCTTGATGGGCCACGTTGAGGTGCTAGACTGCCTGCTAGAGAAGAAGGACATAAGCGTCAATGTCAAGGACAAGCGGGGTATGACAGCGTTAATGGTCGCTAGTCAGAATGGTCACGCCAGATGTATTTCCCGTCTTTTGATGGTTGAGCAAGTTGATGTGAATGCAGTAGACCACACGGGACGCTCAGCGCTAATGATGGCAAGTGAAAATGGCTATGATAAATGTGTTGATGACCTTCTCAAACATCAGGAAATCAACTTGAACATTGATGCTGACGGGTGGACAGCCCTTATGCTGGCAAGCTCAAAAGGGCGACATCATTGTGTGGAAGCCCTTGTAAATGCTAAGGGTCTAAATGTAGAATGGACAAATAAAGATGGTTTGACAGCACAAATGGTTGCCAATCAAACTGGGCATTTTAAATGTGTGAGGCTTCTTTCTAGTTTTCGTCTAACTAAACAGACCGTGAAGGGAAGTGGGAGTGGTGCTAAGCGGGATTTAGTGTCCAAAAATAGAAGTCACGAGGAATCATTGGGTGGCATAACGTACATGTACATAGGAGATTCGTCAACAAAGTAAGCCACTCAAGATGCCGACCAATACAGCATGGCCTCGCCGAATCGTCTCGCGACGAACCAGACAACCTGGAAAGATGAAACGACAGCGTGTCATAAAGCTGCGGATTCATTTTTAGCAAATCCTAACAGTGAGTCTCTTTGCTCTGGTTGTCGCAATGCAGCCTCTCGTGATGCAAATAAGACAATTAAAAACAATACTACAGCATTAATTCTGGCTTGCAGAAATGGCCACAAAAAGTGTCTGGAGTCCCTTCTACAATTTCCATGTACACAAGTCAATGCAAAGAATTCCGAAGGTCTGACCGCTTTAATGTTTGCAGTAAAACATGGACACATTGAGTGCATTGAACTCCTGTGTCGGGTTCCCAATTTGGACGTAAATGCGAGGGATGAACGAGGCTGGACTGCGTTAATGTTTGCTTGCAGAAACGGCACCCGGAAGTGTTTGGATCGACTGCTTGAAATCCCACAAGTAGATGTCAACGCAAGGGACAGTAACAACGCAACACCTTTTATGTTAGCCTACCTAGGTAGCCATCACAGATGCAAATTATTGCTCGAGAAAGGAAGGGGGATTGATGTCAATGCTAAAGATGACAATGGATGGACAGCACTGATGTATTCCACAGAAAATGGTATCCCTGTTTACATAAATTATCTTGATTGTTCAGGAATTGACATGCATGCTCGCGATAATAAAGCATTAACTGCTTTAATGTTTGCTATCTTGCATGGTCACATAAAGTGGTTGGAGAATTTCCTTCAGATCGATGATGTAGAGATGGCTGCTGAGAATGTAAAAGAAATCGTTCCGGCATTGGAGATGGCATCGTCACTGGGTCATCATAAGAGTATGCGTCGCCTTCTGAAGGCGGAGGGTGTAAACGTGAATGATCCAGTTTCCAGTGGGAAAACAGGACAAACAGCGCTTATACTGGCATGTACGTATGGCCACGTGAAGTGTGTAGATGTTCTTCTTAAAATTGAAGGAATTGACGTGAACGCTAAAGACGCCAAAGGTTTCCCAGCTTTCATTTATGCTTGTAGAGCAGGATATTCCGAATGCGTTGAACGTCTTCTTCAAATAGAGGGAATCAATGTCAACGAAACCATTACTTTGAGCAATGATTTTGGGGGATCTTCAAATTCAACGTCTGCGCTGATGATTGCTGTCATCCCTGGTCATGTAAAATGCGTTGAGCTTCTTTCACGTCATAAATTGATAAATGTAAACGCCAGAGCCGGCAATGGATGGACAGCGTTAATGAAAGCATGTGAGAAAGGTTTCGCCCAGTGTGCACACTGTCTTCTCCGTGTTCAAGGCATCGATTTGAATGCTAAAGACCCCAACGGAATTACAGCGCTTACACTTGCTTGTCAACATGGACATCTATCTTGTGTAAGGCTTCTGATTCAATCCAACAGTACCGATGTAAATGCTAAAGAAAGAAATTGTATCACTGCATTAATGGCTGCATGTCTGATGGACCGAGCGGATTGTGTTGATTGTCTACTTAATGTAACAGGGATCGATACCAATGCCATTGATAACTACGGCTATACGGCTTTGATGACTGCTTCTAAAAATGGTCATGTTGCCTGCGTTGATCATCTCGTTAAAGTTATTGGGATTGATCAAAATCGTACTGGTCATCAAGGACAAACTGCTCTTTTCCTTGCAGCTCAGCATGGACATGTGAGATGCGTGAATCGCCTGTTACAAACTACAGGCATAAACGTAAATGTCAAAGTTCATCAAGGATGTACAGCACTTATGATTGCCAGTGAAAAAGGCCATGTTGAATGTGTTGAGAGCCTCCTTAAGGCTCCCTAAGGCTCCAGACACCTCTGTCAACTCTGGAGATGATGAGGGTACCACGTCTTTAATGCTGGCTTGTCAGAATGGCCACGTTGGGTGTGTAGAGCGTCTTCTCTAACACGGGGACAACACTGTGATCGTGAATCAAAAAGATGCAAGCGGTAGTACGGCTTTGATATATGCGAGTCGTAAGGGCCACGACGTATGTTTTAATCGACTTACTAGTATTGATGTGCTGGATATCAATGCCAAAGAAGCTAATGACTTCACGGCGTTAATGTTTTCGTGTCAAAATGGCCATGAGAAATGCGCTGATGGTCTTCTTCGACGCGGCGACGTCGATGTCAATGCTAGTACAGCTAACGGCATCACAGCCCTAATGATCGCCAGTAGCTGTGGCCATGTGCCATGTGTAGATCGTCTTCTCCTTAAGGCTCCAGACATCTGTGTCAACTCGGGAGATGAGAATGGGACCACGCCTTTAATGCTGGCTTGTCAATATGGCCACGTTGGGTGTGTAGAGCGTCTTCTCCAACACGGGGTGATTGATGTTAATGTTCAGGACGAAAAAGGTTTCACAGCTTTGATTATGGCTTCATCTTGCGGACATTCTGTGTGTGTCAAAATCATGTCAGAGTGTTCAAAAGTGGAGATGAATACCAAGAGTCATAAAGACTTCACAGCTCTAATGCACGCTTCCGAAGAGGGTCATGATGCATGTGTGAACGTTCTTCTTCAAGACGAAAGGGTGGATGTAAATGCTAAAGACCGTACTGCCTTTACAGCTCTTATGATTGCGGCTAGAAAAGGTCATGAACGTTGCGTTAATATCCTTGCACATGCACCGAAATGTGAGGCGAACGCCACAACTTTAGACGGTCAATCAGCCCTCATGCTGGCAGCTGATTTTGGTCACCTTGAAAGTGTAAATTGTTTGGTGAACTGCAAACGGGTCGATGTGCAAGCAAAGTCATCTCAGGGCTTCACAGCACTTCTCTTAGCAACATTCAAAGGCAATGTTGATTGTGTAAGAAGTCTTTTACGAGATGTCCATGTTGGGAACCAGAGTTCAGCACTGATGGTAGCGTGTGAAAATGGTTTGACAGAATCAGTAAATTGTTTCCTACGATTGGATAACATTAATGTTATTGTGAATCAAAAAGATGCAAGCGGTTATACGGCTTTGATATATGCGAGTCGTAATGGTCACGACGTATGTGTTAATCGACTTACTAGTATTGATGCGCTGGATATCAATGCCAAAGAAGCTCATGTCTACACGGCGTTAATGTTTTCGTGTCAAAATGGCCATGAGAAATGCGTTGATGGTCTTCTTCAACGCGGCGACGTCGATGTCAATGCTAGTACAGCTAACGGCATCACAGCCCGACTGATCGCCAGTAGCTGTGGCCATGTGCCATGTGTAGATCGTCTTCTTGGCGATGACCGGACAGACATCAATGTCAAGGACGCCAACGGCACGACGGCGCAGCTTTTTGCCAGTGGCAATGATCGAGTAGACTGTGTGAATCGCCTTGTTCAGAACAAAAACATTGACATTAATTACAAGGGCAGTCAAGGTTTGACGGCTCTTATGCTAGTGGCAGCGCAAGGTTTCGCTAGATGCACGTATGAACTTCTCCAGGCAAAGGACATTGATATCAATGCTATAGATAATGAAGGTAAAACTGCCCTTATGAACGCTGTTGACTGTCTCCGCCTTCTTTTGCAATGTGAGCAAATTGACGTGAATGCCGTACACAGCACTGGAACAACAGTCCTGATGTTGGCGTGTGCCAAAAACCGCGTGGAATGCCTGGATGAGCTTATTCGGGCCAAAGGAATTGACATCAATGCAACGGACACTAACGGAAGGACAGCATTGATGATTTCAAGTCAACTGGGGCACGTTGAATGTTTGCAAAGACTTCTTAATGTGTGATGGGGTTGACGTTAATGCCAGCGATAACTGACTGTGGAAGGACAGCGATAATGTATGCCTGTCAGAATGGGCAAGTGGAATGCCTTTTTTTTTAGTCTTGTTCATGCTAATGGAATTGATGTGAATTTCAGGGACGCACAAGGAATGACGGTTTTAATGATAGCAAATCACGCTGGCCGCATTGAATGCATAGATATTCTTCTCCAATCCAAAGAGCTGGACGCCAATGCTACTGACAACGACGGAAAAACAGCTCTTGAATTCGCAGACCAAAATAACCACGTGGCATGCGTGGACCGCCTCATGCAGACTAGGGGTCTTTGCGTGAACGTGACTGGCAGTTCGATGCTGAAGCCAGCAAGGGCTTGTCGATTGAATTGACCGGCTGCCCAGTCACGGGACACCGATGTAGACATCAAACACTGACTTGTGGACAAGGACGAACGTACAACCAATGGACGTCCAGATCTTTACTTACTTTACTTTACTTTACTTTCAGGCTGTGTCCATCCATTGTTGAATGTACCCCTTCGCAGATCATCTCCAATATTCGCTATCTTCTACTTTCTTCATCCATTGTTCGCTTTCTATCTTTACGATGGCATCTTCCCATCTTCTCTGTGGTATTCCTCTTGCTCTTTTACCTTTTTTGGTTTCCATTAAGTGCGTCGTTCTTAATTTTGTGAGTGTTTTCTTTGTGATGGACCATGTCTGATATCCATATATTAGTGTTCGTAGTATGCATTGATCGAAAAATCGTTTTTTAATTTAGTGTCGTTGGTATTTGTTTGTCTTGTAGTCCAGATTGGAATAAGAAAATGGAGATGGGTCGGCCACACCATGAGGAAAGTGCCCTATAAAATCACGAGGCAGGCACTAGAATGGATCCCATTGGACAAGAGGAAAAGAGGACGCCCAAAACAGACGTGGGGAAAGAGCTTACAGTTACAGCGGGATTTCAGCGACGCCGGACTCGCATGGAAAGAAACAAAGGTTTGCCAGTGGCAAAGGAAAGTGGAGAAGTGCTGTTGAGGCCCTTCACTTGGCCAAGAGCAAGCTCATAATACAGAGACAATTGAAAAAAAATAGAAACCCATATCCGACCAAAGATGCGAAGAGATGTCGGAAGAAAATAAAAACAATTGGATTTAGGATGGAAAGAAATGATGAAAAAGAAAATCATCTGGATCCATGATATGAAAGGACGATAAAAAAAAATCGATCTTCGATACGGGGAGACGACTGGAAAAATATTTAAAAAGCACTGGAACTTCTGGATCTACGGGAGATCTTAGTAGTTGAAGTTGTTAATGAAATGAAAAACACCGGACGACGATATTAAGAGACAAGTGTAAACGTGCATCTTCGGTACAAAGAGAGGATTGAAAAAAACCCAAACAAATAAAGACCTGAACAATGAACAGAGAAACCCCAACAAACCAAACAACAACAACAACAAAACAAAACAAATCCCGATTGGACGTGTATTTGTAGTACATCTACGATATGAAGAGATGACTGGAAAAAACAACAACAACTGGATCTACAATTCAAAGAGTTGTTTGAAAAAAATACCGGATTTACAATAATATGAAGACCCGACGGGAAAAGATCCAGCTAAATTAAATGAAGACGAAAAGGGCTAAAAAAAAAAAAAAGAATGTTATAGTGCTTATTGAAAGAAAATAATTTTCCAAATTATGCTTGAGCGAAACACGGAGAGGGTAAATCTGAATTGATTGTTAAACTTTGCGCATGATTGGTTTAATGGTTTGGTCACTTACTCTGACTGCTTAAAACTCCAAGGCCGTAAAATGTGTATATTTAAATCTAATCTAGATCTACCACTAGTAAAACTCGGCGAGGAACAGGATCCAGATTTAGATCTACATCAGGATCTTGTCGATTTACCATAGGATCCAGACCTATATTTATATCTATATCTATCTCTTGTTAAACTCGGTGAGGAGCCGAATCTAGATTTAGATAGATCAGGATTTTGTCGCGATTATACGCCAAGATGTAGATATATCTAGATCTAGATCGAGATCCACATTAAGATTTTCATGAACAACCTGGCGCTGTGGTGCTGGCTTTGGATCTGGATCCTTATTTAGATTGACATTATGATTGTCATATTGATTCTCTAGCTCTACTTGTTGAAAGTTAAGATCTACCCTTGGCGCTGCTGAGAAACTATCTTTTGCTTGTTCCAGCAGGTATGTCTGCCAACATTGGTCTTTTTTAACCATCATTTAAATCTAGATCTACATCTAGATATCGTTTGTTCACATCCCCCGTGTTAGTTTATTAATTATATTAGATTAATTGTGACAATTATTCTTTTTATTGTCAGCATACGTTTTATTGTTGTCTAAAGAAGGATTTAAACCCGAATATCTACTCTCTTGTCTCTATAGTGGAGACTTTTTACTTTAATTTATCTTGTTGTTTATTATTCAGTGAAGAAAAGGAAGTATGTGTTGCTGAAATGCTTCGGTTATCAACAGTTATCAACACGAACCCGCCCCGAGGGAATGTCTATCTTCATCTGGAAGCTGGTGGCCAATAGATTTCTATTTTCAAAGAACATTTTCGACATAATCGGTTCATGAAACAGTGTTTTTTAAAAATATAACACACACACACACACACACACACACACACACACACACACACACACACACACACACCCCCAAACCCCCAC
>JBBPCV010018221.1:0-10175 GCA_037974505.1 Plocamopherus tilesii
AGAAGAAGAAGAAGAAGAAGAAGAAGAAGAAGAAGAAGAAGAAGAAGAAGGAGGAGGAAGAGGAGGAGGAGGAGGAGCAGCAGCAGGAGGAGGGGGAGGAGGAGGGGGAGGAGGAGGGGGAGGAGGAGGGAGGAGGAGGAGGAGGAGGAGAAGGAGGAGGAGGGAAGAAGAAGAAGACAAAAAGAATGAAAAGAAATAAAACGAAAAGTCCTACTTGGTAACTTTTTATTGAGAATACCCTTGGAATGGTGATCAGGGCTGAATATCTTGATGGCTGTAAAGGAATGTTATATATAATTTTTTTTTTTAAAAGCATCAAACAGTATCAAAATAGTTCATCAGACTAATATAAGCACACAAAACTGGAAAAAGAAAAAGAAATTAAATTTGTATAATAATAAAAATAATGCAAGAAAAACAGACTGGATCAAAGCAATATGCAGTACACACCACTTATATCAACATCTGCTATATCGACATTTCGCTTATAACGACATGCTTTGGCTGATCCTTTTTTCTTTCTCTTTAACGTCAGTTAATTTAATCCTCTATATCAACACAATATATAAAATAAGGCCCGAAGACCTACTGCAAATGCTAAACAAACTAGACATCGATGGGAAAGGCCTCAGAATTCTGAGCAGCCTCTACTGGAGTTGGAGACAAAAGGCTACAGTGAGAATAGATGCAGAGCACAGCGAAGAAAGACCAATAAGAAGAAAGGTCCAGCAAGGGTGTGTTTTGTCGCCAGATTTGTTCAACCGTTACAGCAAAAACATACTGAAAGAGATTGAAAACATCAAAGGGTGAGTTTGGGCAGACACAATATATAAACAATCTGAGGTATGCAGATGACACTTTGTGATAGCACCAACTGAAGAAACCGCCCAAAACATGCTTAATACTGTGGTAGAAGCAAGCGAAAGAAAGGGACTAACTTTTAACATCTCAAAGACCGAAAGCGTGGCAATATCCAAAAATTCCAAAACTCCGACATGCAAGATACAAAGTTGTAAAATACCAGTCAAACAAGTTGATAAATTCAAATACCTGAGCTCTGATGGAAAGTGTACTTTTGAAATACAAAGGCGCATAATCGCAGCCAAAGTCAGATTTTAAAGACCATCAGCAATTATGTTCAACAAAAACATTAAAACGGACAAAAAATTCAGAATACTAAAAACATATGTGTGGTCGGTTCTCTTATACAGTTGTGAGTGCTAGGCAATCACCAATAGCACAAGGAGGAGACAAGGCAACGGAAATGTTGTTCCTGAGGAGGATTTTGAGGACATCATGGACGGAAAAGAAGTCAAATCAAGAGGTACATGTACTGGAAATGGCAAATATAGAAAGATCGCTTATAAAAACCATACGAACAAGACAGATGAGATTCATCGGCCATGTCTATAGAAAAGGTGGAATTGAACAGCTAAGTATGACGAGGAAGATCAAGGTTAGAAGAAGCAGAGGACAGCAGCGAGAAGCATATGTGGACAGCCTGAACACCTGGGTAACATTAAAGAAAATGAGCAACAACAAATTCATGAATGCCTTGAGTGAAAAGGATGGATGGAGTGCCATGACTGTCAATACCTGTCCCAGGCATGAAAATGATGATATCAACACCCTCCTCATTCTTATTTCTCTTATATTGACATGTCAATCAACAAACTAGCTAGACAAGATGAGCCCAAAAGACACTTTAGACCCAGATTATGATTGCTAAATTAATACAGCTGGTCGCTGGCTGTCAACACGAGCCTGCACAAAGAGCAGGTAAAGATGTGGAGTGGGGAGGGAGAAGATCTATCTCTCCACTCCACTTATGCTACTTCTAGTTCTAGACTGGCCAAAGTAGAGCAAAGTGATACGGACAGACTCTTCTCATTCCCACCACCACTATCCACCCCACTCCCTCCACTGCCAACCACCTCCTAAAGGCTAATGTCTCATGGGAAGTCAAACGCCCGCCACCCCACCCCTCCTCCCTGCACAGTGCAGTATCAATACAATGACCTTCCCACCACCATCCACCCCCTTCCTAATGGCTAACACCTCACCGGAAGCCAAACGCTCCCCCCCCCCTTTCCTAGCTCATCTACCCACGTCCACACAAATAAATCATCCGGAACCTTGTATGTTGATATATACAGTGCACACTGGATATACATGTAAATATAAACCAAGTATTCCTCCTAAAAGGAAAAACAATAAAATCCCTTCCAGATTTGCCAGGTCTGGGTTTTTAATTTCCCCAGAAAGAGCTCAGGCATCTAAATAAAAGTAAATAATATCCATCATGATTCAAAGAAGGATAACATTTCTTTTGATCATGTTCTCGGAAATTATAGCATTTTAAATGGTTTTCAATTCCCACACTTTCCTGCTTTCAGGGCAGTGTGTAATATTTTTTCTCTCCTGGTACATACAATATCAGTAGCTAGGAGAACTTCAGTCTCCTTCTTTGCTCTAAAGGGTAAAGACGTCTTTAGAGTAGTCTGTAGTTATTCCTAGTTCCCTATAGACCTACTGAGCATCAAATAATAAAAAAAGATAATAAATAATTAAATATAAAAAAGATATATGATTGTACAAACTGATAAGATTTTGATCTAGTCTCATCATGACGGAGAAAATGCAGTGAATGAGTCGGATCTGGAGTATCTACAAGAGTTCAATAAATTTGGTAATATATATTGGAGCATCGTCATCGTCTGACAAAATCATGTTCTTGTGGATATGCCATCCCAGCTCAACCATCTTCACCATCCATCTAGACTTCTTGACTTTACCATATACCATCTTATCGTGTCAATGTGGTCCATATCATGATGTGGCTTTATCGTTTATTCACGTGGTCTCATTATCATGACAATATCCATTCTTTAGTGTGAGGGATTAGTAGATGACAGTATATAGTAGAAATGCTTAAAAAACCGGCTCTATTAATCTTTTACTTCTGATATTGCCATGTCTAGCTATTTTTGTGAGAAACCCAGACTTGTACTTAACACCATCAAGACGCTATTGAAAGGTAAAAAAATTCTCCCCCAATTTGTCATTACTTTATAACCACATATCTACCATATTATTACAAAATTAATACATTCATAGTGAGAGAGGACAAAAATGCATACCTAACAAGTTATCTTTCAATGCTGTAGATTTTTCTTCTAATTCTGAATCCTCTGGTGCACCCCATTCTGTACAAAGAAAACAGTACACACAGGAAATGATTTAGAAGCATTTATTACATGCAACTCATACTCCAAAAAGAAGTGATATATACATTCAAGGCAATAAAAAAAACAACAAAAGAAACCAACTTTCAAACACTTACGTTTAAATAAAAAAACAACCCAGAAACAAAACTGAACTAAAAAAAAACAACCCCAAACAAACCCCAAAAACAAAAACAAAAAAACAAACAAACCCAAGGATCCACAAAAATAAAACAACCACAAAAACAATAAACAAAACAAAACAAAAACAATTAAAGAAACAAAACAAAAGAGCATCTTGAAAAAAATATACAACCTACAGACTAAATAGACAAAATCTATGCCTAAAAATAACCACTCATTATATTTAAAGACATGGACAAATTCAACAAAGCCATTCAATCAATTCCATTAATCCAGCATCTTAAAAATGTTTAAATGAATAAACAACAACCAGTTATGTCTTAAAATGAAAGGATTGCTATGAACATACTCTCTAAAATTCTTTGAAAACATGGATGATTGTTGATAAACTGTTGGGACGGTTCATTTTTGTTGGGATCTGCACTGCCGCCACTCTTTTTCCACTCTGACCCAAAACGCTTAAGATAGTCTATTTCTGCTCCTTTACGCTCATCGTAAGAAATCTAAAAATACAACAAAAGGTAAAAGAAAGGCATAAAGAAAGTAAATGCAAGTGTATGTAAGTACAAGGAACCAATGTGAAACAATGTATATAATCAAAACCAGTAAAGGTATGGGTATATATGATAAATGCTAATAAACATAAAAAAAAAAGAAAAAATATTGTAACAAATTTTTAACCCATTAGGCATCCAACTCCACATATGATTATTATGAAAGTGGATATAAACTCACCCTGTTGAAGATGAGACAATGGAATGAGATTCAGAATTACTGTAATGTGCTATTATACTATGATGATTAGTGTTGTGTTAGATGGATGGCAATGTAAAGAAATTGTTCTGAAGCTTCAATCAATCCCATTGCAATTTTGAGAATGGTATCATTTAACACATCAAAGTTAAACAGGAATAAAGGGTTTCATAATGAAAAATGAATCTGAAGCATTTTTGGAAAAGTTTACAGAGATTTTTCAAATTAGACTTTTCTTTCAGCATAAATTCTTCATCTATGTAAAATTGAATTTTCAAGCAAGATGAATAATATGTGAGCCACATTCTTCTCATGAAGTGATTATCTAGTTTCATATCTATTTCAAATGTAAACAAAATAAAGAAAAAAAATTACACTTTGCTCAATGGCATCTGATGCAAAGATCTATGAGCTTCTTTAACTGGGCCAACGGCTGATTAAGACTAATATTAAGATATAATATAGAAATTAAGATTCATCTCAGATAGTTACAGCAACAACTGATCTTTGCTTGAACCTACATTTAGATTGTTATTGCAAAAAGACACATCAAACTTATTTGTTAAACAATAAATAGTTTGATTGAAATACTGTGCTGTGACTGAGGAGACTTGATTGGCTGAAAAATAATAATTTTTATTGAAAATGTGATTAACATTACATCAGTTTTAGTATCATTATTCTTGTGTAATTGAGCTGATATCGATAGACACATTTTCAGCTTTCAATAAGAGGTTGCAGCCTAATTTCTTTTTTTTTTTTTTTCAATTGTTTTGATGCAGTTATATTTCACAGTTAAACAAAGAAATAATAGAAACAGGATATGAACTTTTCACTGAGAGATCAGTATTGTTTATTGCAGAAAACAAGATCGCCAATCAACAAATCAAAGGCAGGGCTAAAAATGGAAGAAATGCAAAGAGAAGCAAATTTGTAAAAGATTGGACAGTAAACATGGGTTGCACACTCTCTCCTGAGAACACATCAGTTGTTCCTAGGCTTAGAATTAAAAAGATATTGACAATATATATGTGCATATATGCAATTCTGAGTTGAATGCATACATCTTGTACCAAGATTTCAGCTAAAAAAAATATCTAAACACTACAGGATAAAATGAATGTGGTGAAACAGAGGTTAACAGTCTTTTATAAAGAAGGAAATACATGTACCAATAAATGAGTGGAAATGGAAATGAGTTTATAAAGTCAAAAACCTGGCATACTTATTTTATCTATGAATAATTTTTTACTTTAAGGCTGGTAAAAATGAAGAGATACTACCTCCATGAAAAAAAAACTGTCTTAAAAACAAATAATAATGGTTTGTATGAAAAAAAAAAGAGATACTATTATAATAATAATAATAATAATAATAATAATAATAAAAACAACCAAAAAAAAACCCCTAACCTAAACTATCCTAAGTCCATGAAGACACACTCCTGTTATGTCCACTTGATGGATGAGATGCTTGATTTTCACCCATTTTCAACCAGGTGTAAAGGTTTTGTCAGTGATGATAAAGGTCTTCTACCCCTTCTAGAGGAACATTTACGCTTTTCAATAGTGTACTTTTTTCTCACACACCTTAAATTTCAAGTATACAATTTTTACAACACGAAAGAGTAGTTTTGAACTTAAGTAAAAGAAATGTGGAAGAAATGTATTTTCACTTTTTATATCACATATTTATAAAAAAAACTTTGAACTATAAACAAAGGGGTTAGCAAAACTTAATGGGTGTTAGAAAGACAACAAAATGTTGGACTTACAGGTGTTCGACTTATGAGTTTTACATTCTTCAACTTTGCCACCAACAATTGTCTCACTGTTTCTACAGTATGGGATCTCATGACAGGATTCCCAGCCAACTGGAGCTCCACAAGATTTTGTAATTTATTCAATTCATTTATGGAGGACCACTGAAGGAAAAAAAAACACAAAACAAATGGAGATTTTAAACTAATACCACAGCAGACAAATCCTACAAAATATTTTTTACTCAAAAATGTATACACGAAGGGAATTTTCTTAAAAGAAAACAATACTAATAGAACAGTGTTGGGCAAATTTAAGTTTCAGGGATGATGAAAAAACAAATGATCTGAGAAATGTTCTAGCTTTGCCCTAATTGGGTTTATATATGTTCAAGATAAGATCAACAGAAAAAAATGACAATGGAGTCTGATATAAAAGACTAACCTCTGATATTGAATTGTCTTTTATTACAAGGATTTTGAGCTGACTGAAAGACTGGGTCTGATCCATTGACTGGCAATCGGGGAAGAAAATGCTTTTTAGCTTGTTTTCACTGATAAGTAAAGTTTCTAAGCTGTGCACATTTGGAGAAGAGAGAGTAAAATAAAAGCTTGTATGAATGCAACACATCAGAGAAATATGCAATACATTATAAATTACTTGACATGAACAATGAATGGGGAAAGAATTCTTTAAAACAAATTTAAAGAACCAAGGAGAAAAAATAATATAAATGAATTATTAAATTTATCTTTATACCTCACTCAATTTACTTACATATTATTAATACTTTAAAAAGGAAATAACAGGTGTGTTTTGCATAATAGCTAATTTCAAAATATAAATATGTAATAATTATACACATTCTTAAAATGTATAATATTAATCTAACATTAAAAATGCATGTAGCATTTCTAATTTCAAATAATTTGTTGAACATATACATATGGATTAAAAATGTGATAGTGATTCGAAAAAGATAGGTATGACAGTTCCTTGACAGTTCATGCATAATTTATGAAAAGATAAGAGTCTTTCAAGATTCCTAAATATGTATATTTTCTATACTTTGAAAGCATGTCATTTACTAGATTTAAATTCTCTAAATGTCACATCAAAAGACTATGATAGAAGGATTAATGTCAAGTTTTAGTGATACAATTAAGCCAGAAAAACCTTTAAAGCAAAGATATCAGGCTCATATTAGTTGAATGTGAGAATCAAGAAATGCACTGAAAGGGAAAAAAACCCCAAAACAATCTTACAATGATTTATATAAAATCTCCATTTAGAAAACTATCCTGCCTCATTCTTCTACTTTTTATAAATTGTATGCTTCTAGATCTAGATATTCATCCTTCTTAGACCCTAGGGTGTTAAAGACGGGAAATTGGAAAAAGTTGAAATTCAGAAAAATACATCCATTTAAGAATGGAAAGACACAAAAGTCTAGATACATTATGTACATTATAGAAGGGCCATATATTATTTTAGGGGGCCATATGGCCGAGCGGTTAAGGCATTGCACTGTAACCCGTGAGATCACGGGTTCGAGCCCCGCTTCGGCATGCGGTTTTTTCTTTGGGCAAGAAAATTCACCCCTATTGCCCGCCTTGAGCGCGGATAGCTCAGTGGTTATGGCACTTCACCACCAAGCCAAAGGTCACAGATTCATCCTGACTGTGCAGGCTTGAATAAAAATCCAAGTTTCTCGGGTTTTTCTGCCTCCCTGTCCTGTGGTAGGCAGGATGAATGAGTGCCTAGTCCCATCGGAGACGGATGATAAACTAGGAGGTCCCATGTGCCTTTGCGCATGTAAAAGAACCCTCGGTGTTTAAAATCGAAAAGAGCTGCCCATATCGGCCGCCACCCTGGCAAAATCCAATTCCTACCAACAATTCTTTCTAACCCAGTCTCATCTACAACCTTTCCCACCTCAGACTTATTGAATCGTTCATTACTCTGAGTTCAATTAGAAAAGGCAACAATCAGAGGGGAAGAGAGTGTGGCTTGGCTCCCATACCTCGCTTTAAAAAATACTAGACCAGGCGTAGCAATGACGTTGCTACAAGATCGTCAATACTGATGCAAAAGGCCTACAAGGTCATGAGGTAATACACTAACACGGCTGTATTTGCTGGTTTCCAAAATTTTCGTTTTGTACCTTGAAAGCTACTCTTTAACGTTTCTGAGCATTTGCAGATTTGCCTTATCTATGTCCTATTTATCTAATATCTCGATGCAATTTTTATGTAATACTTTTTCAAAGGCTTTCTCGTAATCTATAGAGCATAAATCATTTCGTTTAAATGTATTTCTTCATGGTGGTCCTCATTGTGAAAACAACTTCTCTTGTTTCCGAGATTTTACGAAACTCTAAATATTACTGCTTGAAACTTATTTCTTCACCATTGATTCCTTTTACTCACCGAAGCACAATGTTAACAATAATTTAACAATGTTTGAATTGATATGTATTGTTTTGAGTTCACTGCATTTGGCTATTCTTGGTTCATTATTTTTCGACAGCACTATGAATATTATCGATGTTATAAAAATGTTCTGTCGGACACATAAATGTTTTAGTATGGTCAGCAGATTTGTTTTGCCAATTGGTTCTGGCTGATTTTAGTATTTCGTTCAGATTTTATCTTCCCGGGTAGCTTTCTGCTGTTTTCAACTTTTTATTGTAAGCTCCATTTCAGACATCATTATTTTCGGCTGGCCTGTCGTGTGTTTCGAGGCAGGTGGTTTATCTACCCGATAGCCATAAAATAACTCTTTGATATGT
Organism: Plocamopherus tilesii; assembly: GCA_037974505.1. NCBI lineage: Eukaryota > Metazoa > Mollusca > Gastropoda > Nudibranchia > Polyceridae > Plocamopherus > Plocamopherus tilesii. Next base: position 8,673 of record JBBPCV010018221.1, read on the forward strand.
ACTCAACCTGTCTCTTCGTGATTATCGGTCGTCGATAAACCAATCGGTTGCATTTTCTTCTGTTTGTGCATGTTATTCCTTCCACATTTTGGTACAGGCCTGTATACCAATACCGAGTCCTATATTTTTCTAACTGATCACATTACTCATTCATCCATCTGCCTTTGGCTTCCTTGACTTTTATTTGCATTGGTTGATGGGGTTTCATTTATTCCACAGTATCGATTTGCATTTCTTCTATCTTCAATAAGTTCTTTTATTCTTTTATTTCCAGCGTTGGCCATGGGTTTTTTTTTAATCTTTTTACTGGATACCCAGCGCTTCATTTGCAGTTTACATTTCCGTTGATTAGAATAGTGACCATGTTGTATTCGTTGACAATAAATCATCATCATATCTATGTTCGCAGTGAAGGGCTGTGAATTGGATGTCAATTTCTGAAGCGTATTCCATTCTTTTCCTTTCATAATATATAGCCATGTTTATTTTTCTGAACAGCTTTTGCTTTCCTTATTTGTTTACTTTACTCGTAAGTCCATTACCACTGGATTGTGGACTGGATGACAGAACCCTCAAGGGTATGTCCTTACTTGTTGAACAACATTTCTGAAGCGGCTGTGTATTAATATACGATATTATTTCTAGTTTTAGCATGTCGAAAGACATATGTGTAAAGTCGCCGTCTGGGCAGTCCAAACCCGCGGGTGTTTGCTATTATCAAATTATTAGATTGTGAGAATTCCACTTGTCTGTCACCTCGATCGCTTCTCCAACACGAAAGGACCAACAGTATTATTTGCATTTAAATCTCTTAAGATTTTGGTGACTTCGTTGTGTTTTGTCGTTTTAATCCGTTTAGCAATCTCTTCATTTACTGTATCTATTTCACGGTCTTCATATTTTCAGATTGATAGATATACCTGGATAATGTTGGTATTAAAAAGCGTTACGGACATCTTCCACATATTAACCCTTTCATTTACTGAAATATTCCCTTTAAATCTTTTTGGTGGATCTCTTTCATTCTTAACTCCAACTCAATTCTTACGGTCATTTCCACCAGAGTAAACAAACCCAAAACCATCTTCTCTCGTGTGGCATTCACCTTCTTGCCGTCTAGTTTCACCAATTCCAAGAATATTAAAAGTCGAGTCTTCTAATTTTGAGAACTGCTTTTTAGATTTTATCTGACGAAATAAAAGATCTCAGGCTAGATTTGACATTTCTGATGCTCTGTGTCTTTTGTATCTTACGTTGCAATGTATTTGACATGTTTATTTGACATTCTTTGTTGTAAAATTCTCATAAACGTGTGCTGGAAACAGATGACATAAATAAGAATATATGTAACCCCGTAAGTTGCTATAAAAATTGGTGTATGACAAGGGTGCATAATGCGTAGCTTCCTCAGAATTATTGCATCTCTACAGGGAATCAATTTTCAGAGAATATGAAAAAGGAGGTACTCTATATCAGCATAGTGGATATAGAATAAATAGCACA